>JAFIRS010004484.1:0-85381 GCA_018342105.1 Gonioctena quinquepunctata
TGTGAAAAATTTCAAGTCGATTCCGGGAAAAAAAAAGGGATTTAATAGCAGTGGTTTTAGTGAAATCACAGGTGGTTCTTTATAAAGCCTAGCATCTTCATAGATTTCTGAATTACAGGGGAAATGTGAGTTTTTATAGCAAATGCGGAGTCAAGGATCACACCTAGATCTTTGATTTCTGAAGCAGAATGTAAGGTCAGATTATTTATACTATATTCGAAAATGATTGGGTGATGAGTTCGATGAAAACGAAGAATATGGCATTTGGATGCGTCAAAACATTCCATTCTGTATGCACCAGTTAGAAAAGGCATCTATATCATTTTGCAGACTCAATGAATCAGCCCCGCTTTTAATTAATTCAAAACATTTTAAGTCGTCAGCAAATAGCAAAGCTTCACTTTCTTGGAAACAGTGTATTAGATCGTTAATAAAAGGTTAAATAACAGTGGTCCCAGATCCTTGAGGAACGCCCGCGGAAACTGCGATAGTAGGGAATAGTAATGATTAACCCTGACAATTTGCGATCTATCCGTAAGATAGCCCGAGCCAGTAATATTGGCCCATCAACGCCGATAAACAAAGCTTATGAATCAAAAGCTCATGATTAATGATGCACAATAATCGAAATGAGGTTGAATTAAACTTTTAGAGTCAACCTAGCATACCTAGACACAGTCTTACATATACAAGAAAAAAAAATAAGTTTTTAGATTTTTTACAAATAAAATCAGCTTGTCTATTAAGTGTTAAATTTTTATCAATTATAAACCCAAATATTTTATTTCAGTTACATTTTCAATGTTAATATTATTAATTTTATAACAATTTGCCAAACAATTTGATCATATTTATAAGATGATGTCAAAATCATACATTTTGTTTTACTGACATAGTTTGAGTTTATTATCAAATAAATATTGTGAATGCTATTTAAAGACCTATTCATTTCAATTCCTGATCTAAATTTTCAAGTATACAAAACCAATATATCATCAGAAAATAGATTTATACAGTGTGATCCAGAAATGTGGTTAATATCATTTAGATAAATAATAAAAGCAACGGGCCTAACACACTGTCCTGGGTATGCCACCTCAATTATAAGTTCATCTGAATATTTCCAAATTTATTTTTTTTGTCTTGTTAAATAAGTAACTTTAAATCAATCCATCCAATTCCTATAAACTACTGTAAAAATATCGCAAGACCAGCCTGGGAGGACTGGAGGTAGGATCACGGTTTTTAAAAAACTAGGTGGATAATGAGATATTGAATCGCGCCTAACTAGAATTATTTAACTTAACTCGTTATCCAAAAAATACAGGAAGGTAACCTTTGATTCGTGGAAAGTAGGAACGCGGATTGTTTGTTGTTCCGGGTTTCGAAGGGGTGTAGTACTTTCTCAGGACTTCGAAAAATCGCCGATCTGGAAATTCCTAGATGATAAGATGCGAAGAATATATTTGAGGAACCCATCTCCTTTAAATTAATGCAAGGTGTGTGGTTGAGGGATACAAACCAAGGCCAAAAAAATCCTCTGATGTCCCTCGTATATCCTATTGGCCAGGATGACAAATTTTGTTAAATGTGTAAAGGTGTGGAAATATTTTTTTCTTCCCCTAAAAGCCCTTCACAGTAGACAGGCGGAAACTAATCCTCTTCTGACACTTCCTCACCTTTCAGTCAGACCCGAAAAACAAAGGGAAGAATAACTGGCCCTTTTTATCTTCAAATGTAGAATCCTCAACGAGGACATCTTCGACAGGGTTCGCTGCGGAATGCCCGCAGGTTGACATCCACACGATGTGAATATGCACCAGACGGGATTCTCTTAAAATATTTGATAATCGGCATCGAACCCCTAAAAACAAAACTCCTTTTGTGTGAATCTACTCAGCGGCGACCGTTGGAAAAATAACGCTGACTATTGCTAAAGACACCTCACGCTATAAATGGATAATCGGCGGCCTCCCATCAGAGCGCCGTTAACCAAAACAAAACCCCAGACATGGGGATTAGAAATGAGTATTTTACCTAAACAAAATCGTATTTAATTTCTTCCCGAAGAGTCTCCTTAGCTATGAATATAATTTATACAATATGAACTTTTATCTCGTTCCGAAATTAAACCAAAAATCCACATTCGGAAAAATTATTGCAATTGAAAAGTTTACAAACATTTAATCGTAAAAAAAACATAAAATTCCTGGTAGGATTTGACTCAGTCCCGGGGGACTTTCGTGTCTGTGGCGAAACAGTTCTACACTTGTAGGAATCTTAAGTTTCAAGTCAAATAACTTTCACTTATCCTTATAATCACTTTGAGGTTTTACCTAGAGTCAGTGTCTGTCGAGCCATGACCTAGGCTAACACAGGTAGAGATTATAAGCATATTCATAAAGTCAAATTTATTTGAATCCAACTCTTCCAAATTTTTTTGCGAAATTTTCCTTTTGAGGAAAGCTAACCTTCTAACAAATGGTTTCCGATTCAAATCAAATCTGCATACACGGAAACAAAAATGTTCTCGCTCAGAGATAAAATAAAGAAGAAAAAAACTTAAATGGCTACAACTGCCGTATCACACATCCGATCGGGATGAATAATTTAAAAAATCAAATGTTTTTCCCCAACGTTGTGCTACATGAATAGGATTTGATTACCGGCTTGTAGGAAATTTGGAAAAATTGGGAGTTCTCTCAGATTTTTTTCCAACAACCTGTATCCCCCCTTTTGGTAGGTTTTAGACAAGAAGTGCCGGTTTTATTTCTTTTTCTAGTGTCATTAAACTTTCCAACGTGCAAGTGCGAATAACAAAGTTTTTTTCTTGTCAAAATTAGTAGATACAAATTTTGTCCCAAACGAAAAGCAAGCTATGTAGACCATGTTTCACGTGCCTAAAAAGCTGCGTAAAGTTAGAAATGAAGTTTGATCGTGTCAAAGGGATTTTCGTATTTATATATATATATATATATATATTATATATATATATATATATGTTATATTATATGAAGTAGATAGTCCATACTCGAAGTGGAATGATTTGAAAGGGGAAAAAATTCAGCATTCCACAGTTTATTTCCACACAGGGATTAGTTACAATTAAAACATGTATCGGGCGTATATACTGAAAAATAAAAGTATTTCAAAACATATGCAAGATGGTAAATAATGTTACTAACGAAAAATTTTCCCTTTGGTGAGAATAAAAAGAATTGTTTGGTTAAGTTTCCACTACATTGTTATGTGGTATGGTGATAGGCAAAATTTGCGGCAATAATCCCAAACTTGCCCAAAGACATTAACATTATCAATATTTTACAAATTGTTAGCATACAAGGGGTCTATTGGTACAGTGATGAAAATGTACAATGAAAATCAACACGGATCGATATTGTTGGAAAAGGAACCTTTCAGTGCACTCTCACGGCGGGTGGCTGAGAACCGTGGAAGAAACCTTTATGAAAAGACCTAGGGAGTAGATGTCCTAAAGTGGAGTAAATTGCAAAAGATTAAGTGTAGGTGTTCACGAAATACATATTTCTAAAAATAGAACATAGTACATAAGTTGTAAATATTGGCGTTGACTGCATGTGCAAATACGGGAAAGCCAAAAGTGACAAAATTTAATATCTATGATCTCCCCTTTTTCATATATATATATATATATATATATATATATATATATATATTTATATATATATATAAAAATTTTAACAGTCCTCTCTGATATTTCACTCCCTTTCATATATATATATATATATATATATATATATATATATATATTATATATATATATATATATATATAATATATAGTGGATCATTTAAGTGCAAACATATGGAATTTTTAAATTAATTGCACAACCAAAATACAAATATCGCCGAAAATCATATTAGGTGCACTTAGAATTTAATAAAAAAGCATACAGGGTACCAAAATAAAAATTAAAAATTACAAGAGTAAAAAGTACCCTTATTTCAGAAAATTCAGCAAAAATATTGTTGGGAAAAGTTGTTTAAAATTGAATACCAAAACATGGCCCAAGATTTTTTAACATTAAAAATTCGCAAAGTGAAATTAATTTCGCATAACTCAAATTCAAGCATATTTGTAAAATTAACGTATATTTTTATTTTTTGGAATACTAATTTCATGTTTGTTGCAACAATATTAAAACAACTTTAAATTTTGCAAACATTATTTTTAACAAGGCAAAACAGTAGTTTATAATATGCATATGGAAAAACTCTAATTAAAGTCAAATTTTTATTTTAAATGTTTATTAAAAGAATTTACAAATAATTGAAAAACATGAAATCCTACTAAAATAATCGCGGATACCCAAGGACAAAACAAAAAGAGGGTTAAAAGTAAACATTAGGACAGTTTCCGTAATTAATTTTTCATTCTTGAATAACTATTGTTCGATTATTATGTATTTGATTTCCAATGCCTCCACCAAGACATTCTACATATCTTCTACAATAAACTGGGGGCCAGTTCGAATTCCCGAACCCGTCAATGCATTTCACAAAACTCTTTTGCTTGCCTTTCAAAATTGTTTTCCCTACAGAAAATAAAGGACAAAGAAAAAAAAAAAGCATGGATATCCCTAGGAATAAAAAAAAACGGCTGCAAACCTTAGGTCATTGAACATAATAAGAAAAACCCCACCACTAATGAGTGGTTTTACTCTACTTTTATAATTACAGGCGCACTATAAAGTCGTAATAAAAGCTGCTAAGGAAAACTACTACAAACACAGAATAGAGAACGAAAACAAAATGCGCGAAAACTGGTCTATAATAAACAACCTAAGGGGAAAAAATACTCATCTCCCCTCCCATATGAACATTGAACCAAACAAACTTAATGAATTTTATTGTACAGTAGCTAAAAACTGACCCGAGACATAGTACCAATGACTGACCCCTTGCATTATCTCAAACATATATCCATATCAGATAGTTTTACTTATATAACACTGACATTGACGACCTCAAATCGATCTTCAACCAAATGAAAATGAAAAAATCTTGTTGGTTGGGTGAAATATCAGGAAAATATTACAAAATTTGCCAGATGAGGGTTGCATGTATTAGTCGAAGAATTAACATTTCATTTATGACAGGTGAATTCCCCCACTTGCTTAAAACTGCTATTATAATTCCACTGCATAAAGGTGGTCAACTCGAAGAACCCTCGAACTTTAGACCAATCGCACTACTGTCAACCCTCCGAAAATAATTGAGAAGCTAGTTAAGAAAAGACTAGTATCATTCTTAAATCGACATAATATATTTTCGTCCTTCCCAATTTGGTTCCAACCCAATAAAAGCACAATGATGCTATTTTCAACCTGTTGAAGGCAGTTTACACAGAATTGAATACCGGTGAAGCTGTTGGGGCAGTGTTTTGTGATTTTTCCAAAGCATTCGAAATTTTGTGAATCACGGAATACTGCTCCAGAAGCTGGATTGCTATGGAATCAGAGGTGTAGCTTATAACTGGCTAAAATCGTATCTCTTAACCGAATTCAGATGGTAAAATGTAATAATAAATTGTCGAACCCTTCAAATATCGATTATGGTGTTCCCAGGGCTCGGTATTGGGACCACTTTTTCTTATTTATTTAAATGATCTTGGTAATATCAACATTTTCGAAAATTCACCATGTTTGCAGACGACACCACAATAATGTGGCACGGAAAAAATGTTGAACTCTTGAAAGAAAATATCACTTTGATTTGGAGAAAGTTAAACGATGGTGTGACTCAACTTTGCTGTGCTTCAACATTGAGAAAAAAAGCATACAACCTTCAAATTCAACTTTGATAACCTAGCTTTAGGGAATCAGAGGGTAACTAGCCAACCCCACACCAAATTTCTAGGTTTATACCTAGATGACAAATTGAAATTTGAAGGCACATAAAAAACTGAGAAAACATTAGCATCAGGTTGTTATGCTGTTCAGTCATTACAATGAACTTGGCCTCAATTCAGGCAGAATAGCGTCTCTCACCCGGTTGAATCTCACATAAGATATGGCATCTCCTTCTGGGGGGTTTCCCGCTCTAACCAGTTGATGAACTCATATTTGTACTTCAAAAGAGAGCATTGAGGTACTTTTTTTAAATGTCGTTCAAGATTTCATTGTGCCTCTTTTATTGAACATTGAATTTTAACGCTAACTTGTATATTTATTCTCGAAACAGGGGTTTACATACATAAAATAAAATCAAAAGAGCCCAAAAAATAGACCCTGTTATATTACCTGTCAACACAATAATATTAGTATGCCCATACCAACATCATCTTTGACAAAAATTGCCTTATATTCGAGAGTAGGAAGATTTATAACCACCTACCTGGCATTCTCAAGAATACAGTAAATCTCGCACCATTTAGAAATTCAATTAAGAATATCCTTTTAAAAGGATATTACAACCTTCAGGAATTCTATAGTGACAACCTTAGGATCATTAAGTATGACTAGCACTGTACACCATTTATTTATTTTATTATATTGTAATTCCTCTGACTACTGAATGTAGTTTATATATCGATAAAAAGTAATTTTTAATTGTTGAGTATTGTTAAAATTTTAACGTGTAGTATGACAATCAACTAATAAAATTTTACCATGTTTTGGAAGTGTTATTAGTTGTGTTTTGTATATGTGATGTATATATTTGTATTTATGAGTAAGTAATTTTAATTGTCGAGTATTGTTAAAATTTTAACGTGTAGAGAAATCAACAATAACATTTTACCATGTTTTGGAAGTGTTATTAGTTGTGTTTGTATATGTGATGTATATTTGTATTTAGAGTAAGTAATTTTTAATTGTTGAGTATTGTTAAAATTTTAACGTGTATGACAATCAACTAATAACATTTTACCATGTTTTTTGGAAGTGTTTTTAGTTGTGTTTGTATATATTTGTATTTATGAGTAAGTATTTTATTATTTAAAAATTGTTTAATTGTTTATGTCCCTTCACAAAGCTTTGTCAACAAGAAACTATCTGTGACAAAAGTATATTTTGATTTGATTTGACATTTAACGTTAGCGGAAGAAGAATTAGCTTTAATATGTGCGGATAACTATAGCAGCAGATATTTTCAAAGAACGACATCCAGACAAACCAGTTCACTATTCAACTGTAAGCAGAATTTTAATTGATTTCAAACAGACAGGGGCTTTTGACTGAATATAAAAACGTACCAAAACTCTAAATACTGAAGAAAATCAATTAGAAGTACTTCGTTGTTGATGAAATCGCAAACCAAACATCAAAGGAAATGGGCGGAGCTTCCTATCTGTGTGTATAATCTGTGACCCCGTCTTGATGATAAACAATATTCAACTGTGCTGTGCTGTCTCATTTGTCAAGGCCAACATTCCATATCCATTTGTTAGACGATGGTTGGAAGTTATTTCACAGTCCAACGTCCAACTAATAAAACGTTATTGCAATGAATTAAGTGCAAATTTAATTTATATATCTTTAATCTTTTGGAAGCAGTATTGGGTAGACTAAAGCAAAACTCCTGCCTGCTCTGGACATAGCCTGCAATGTACAATATGTAATAGAAAAGATAAATTGGATTGGAACTTGGAACAAAGGACAAATGTGCTATTGAGAATAAGATCCTTCTGCTTTTCCTTCAATTTCTTATATTTTCTCTTATCGAAGGATGGAAAGGTGAGTTTACTTATAAAAAGTCATACAATTATTAGTCAACAAATTTCTGATTAGGTAGGTCAAGCCCAAAACTAATAGCCAAATTGATTTTGGGCCCAAAAATGGAACTGACAGCGATATCGACATTGAAGTTACCTCTACAACTGATGGGGGATTGTATAATTAGTCCACTCATGCTCCCTGAAAATAGCTGAAAGCCTTTTCTTATGTGGCGGTCTCAAAGCGTTTCTTTGTTAGAAATCACTCAAAATGTCTCCTTCTTTCAAACAGCATAAACTTCGAACCCTAAATCACTGATTTTCGGTCAAATTTGGAAGAAAATACTGCCGGATCTATCAGAAAAAATCCTCCATCTTCAACACGTACATTCCTGTCCTCGGATCATTAACAAACAATAACCTAATAACCTCAATTTGAGCTAGATGTTAGAGGTTGGAATGTATGTGTTGAAGGAAGATTTTTTTCGATAGAACCGGCAGTATTTTGTGCCAAATTTTACCGGAAATGAGTGATTAAGTGTTCGTAGTTTATGCTGTTTGAAAGAAGGAGGCATTTTGAGTGATCTTTGCTCGATGAAGTGCTTTTCTTCCAGATTCGTGTTCAGGAAGAAAAAGCACGTAAGAAAAGTCTTTAAGCTATTTTCAGGGAGCATGAGTGGTCTAACTATACATTTAACCTGATGATTGACAGTTATAACAAAGAAAATTCGGAGACTGAGAATGATGAAAATTCAAAAAATGCACCTGTCAAAGAAAAAAGTGCAGCAACAAATGTTTAACCAATTCAATTGGCTCTTAACTACTGAAACAAAAAAGCCTTATTGAAAAGTATGCCATCAGTTGATAAATGGGGGGTATGACTCATGTTAGGAGACACAGCCTGACACTGAAGCAAGGCAAAATTGAAAGCTGCTATAAATATCAAAAATATGTTGAAAATTTCTGAAGAAAATAATATTTTGGTGCTGATAAAGAAATCTGAAATTATTTCAGTTATGTTTATAGCAGAACATAATTCACCATTCCTTCTACTAGATCACTTGGAGAAACCTTTCAGAGAAGTTTGTCCAGATTCTAATATCAATGTATATAGAAAATAGGGACTTCTGTACATCGGTGATTGCAGAGTATCGAAAAAACAAGTTTAGCACGTGAAATAAATAACTGTTTTTTTCAATAATAATTGATGAATCCACAGTCGTGAGTTTTAGTAAATGTAGATACTACAAGAATTTTAAAGTAGAGAAGAGGTTTTTGGGTTTGCTGAAATTGGAAGCAGCATCAGCTCCCAGCATATTTAAAGTAATTTTAAGCTTAAAAAAAAATGGTTTATCTATTAAAACATTATTGGTGCTGCAGATAGTGCTAACGTTATGGTTGGTGACAACACGGCATTGAAATTTCTTTTCAACAATATGATTACCCATATATTCATCTTAGGCTGTGTATGCCATTCGTTCAGTCTATGCTCTTCTGCATCTTGCCAGAAGTTACCAAAATGTGTTGAACTAGTGACAAGAGACATTTGTGGTAATTTTCCCTTAGTTCCGTGAGACTTGGAGACCTATGTCAATTTTTTTTTAAACCCTCAAACCACATAAAATATTAAAAATTGTCCCAACTAGATAGACACTTCAAGCAGTTGTTGGCCCATTCTAGAGCAATTGATGCACGGGATTATGTTTTTCACAAATGAATTTTTTAATGGGGAAAATGAAAAGGGTTTTTGTAACCAGATGCCATTTTGGGATATTAATTATTTTACATCCATTATTTATTCATTCAAATTTCCCGTCGCAGTGCTTTCTTTTCCCTTTAGGTACCACACTAATACATTTTCACGAAATCTGCATAATCATTAATCACATATACATGCTGAAATATAAACTTTTTTATTCAGTAGAAAAACCAGAAAAGCAAATAAGAAACACTTTATTAGAAAAAAAGGGGACTTAGGAGTCTCTACAAAAAAAATTTGAAATAAGTGGTAGACCACAAGCAAAAAACAACTATTTTCCTGGCAAATACCACGCAGAACATTGAATGATATCCACCTAAAAAATATATGCAAACTTCCATTGACAAAGAAAATTGATTACAAATGTTTCTTTTTTGATAAACTTGATTATATTTCATTTTCCCAGGTCCGCCTAACAATCCGTGCAATATAATTTACAAAAAATGAGCAATCTTGGGTGTCTACAAAATTTTTCCCCCAAACCCCGATAACCAATAATTATATATTTTTTTGTGATTTAACATATTTTGATGTCAAATTGAAAATTTGCTAGTATTAATGACCATCTTTGAAACCCATTCGCCGAAAAAGGGAGGTACCCTTTTTTAGGCCCAAAAAATAACCACTAAAGATGTATGATCAGTCAACAGGGTGAAACTTTTGGCATACAGATACGAAAAAATTTTGGGAAACCCCAAAATGATGGCAAGAGCCTCTTTTGATTTGGCTATACTTTTTTTCCCTTTTAGAGTGCCCGGGAAGCATATGCTTTTGGGGCCGGTACCCCATTATTAAAGGCTTCACCCCCCTTTTACTCCTGATTGTGCCCGTCTACTCCCAACTGTAATGGTAATTTTGGATAAAAATGTACCAAAACTTCCCGGGATGCTAAAATTTTTTTTTATTCTTAAGAAATAATTTACACAAGACTTGTTAAATTGAAATGGGAATTTTGTTGTAGAAAATTTAAAAAAAATAGGTTTGAGAAGCATAGAACTGTTTGGTATAAACTTATGATAGTAGTTCCCCAGGCCCAAAAAGATTTTAATTGTGTCACATTTTGAAATTTTTTGGGGCCCTGAATTTTTTCCCAAAAACGGTAGCCTATTATAACAAAAAAGATTTTTTGTTGTAGAGATAGTAGTGAGTATTCTCGATTTTGGATCTAATTCCACTTGCTGGTAAGCTTTGGGACGAATCCAATTTGGTGAAGTGAGTTCCACCCTGTGATTTCAAAATAATTCCTCTATACGAGGCAATGGAAATTTATCCACCTCTAGATCTGGATTTAGCGTAATCTTGTAATCACCCAAAATCGGAAAAGAGCCATTCGGTTTCAAAAAGGGGAAACCCCCGGGGTTCCATATTCACTATATTCAACCAAACAGTATTTTTTTTAAATTTTTTCAATTTGTCAATTTCTTTTTCTTTCTTTTATTTTTTAAAACAAAAAGGGCCCCCACGTTTTGAAGAATTTTGGTTTTGAACCTTTTTTACCAAAAAAATTTAAATTTAATGTTTTCCCTTTTTTGAAACAACCCAACTTGAACTAAAACCGAGGAAAAAACTTTATAATAATTTTCCTTTTCCCCATCAATTTCCCGAGTTTAGTTTACTGGAATTTACAAAAAAAATCTCTACCTAATAACGGGGGGCCACCCTTTTTTCTAACATACAGGTATAACGATGTGTTATTCTTTTTTTTAATGAATGTCCACTAACATTTTTTTTTCCCCTGGGTAAGATATTTTCTCCTTATAAGTTTTTAGGGTTTTCGTGGTTGATTCCAATTGTTGATTTGGAAAAAATACTGCTCTTTGGGAAAAATTTTGCAATGACTGAAACTGAGACACCGTATCTAGTTCAAATTTCAAGTTTACATTATTTATGATTACATTTTATGAATAGGACCATATTTTTTGAGGCTTGATTTAAATTATACAATTTATAAACTTCCTCAGTTGATTCTAAGTAATTTTTGTATTTTTTTTTAAATCCAGATATAGAGTTTTTTTTTTTGTTCCGGGACATCTTACGAAAAAAAGTCCTCTTTTTACCACATTTTCTCCCAAAAACAATTACGATACCTGCATGGTTGGGGGGGTGGTTTTTTAAAAAAGCACATAACCCAATCCCCCCCCGTTCCTGCTGTCGGGTGGACGGCTTTGGAAATGGTTGCTTCCTCCTTTACCGATTTGGGTTATCTGTCTCTCTCCTTTTTGGGGGTTTTTTTCCTCCCAAGTGATAGTCTTCATGCTCGAACCGGGGGTTCACTTTTATAACCACTTCATGATTTTTTTTGCTCAGCCCTTTTTTTCCTGCTATTTCGATGGCTTTCTAGAAGATGAATTTTTTTGACTTCTCTTCGAAAAGTTTTGTCCTTTTTTCATTTAGGAAATCCACATATGAACCCCCCACGAAAAATACTTCCAGCTCATCTTGAAATTCACATTTTCCAGCTAACTGTCGGACCCGGCTGCCCATTCTGGAACATTTTCCCTTTTTTTTTGGTAGCGAAATGAAATGTTTCTCATCAGGAAAAATCAACTTCGGGGGAAAATGTTTGGGTTTTAAAAAAAAAAATCAAGTCTTTGAATGCTATTTTTGGGTTTTTCCGTGAGGAAGGAAGCAAAACATAACGGGGGGACTTTGTTCACATTCATGTTATTTTAATGGAGAAATAAAAAAGGGAAGGGCCACAAGTAAAAACCGATTAGTGAATTTTAGTGTCTAAGGGGTTTCTGAAGAATAATGAGAATGGAAAATTTGATGATACCAATAATTTAATATTATTAAGAGACGGGAAGATCCACAGAATCAAAGTATTCTCCATCGTGAGTTTCCTTTAAAAGTATTGAAATATTTTGCCCCTTTCCTTATAACTGCCAATTAGGGCTATACCTAAGAATTTTATGCTGTTTTCAATTGGGTAGTGTTTAAAATTGCGCATGCTCAAATGAAAACAACCCAAAAATTTTTAATCTGTTTATCCAAAATTCCAAATTCCAAAAAAAGGTATCAAATGAATGTGATAGGTTTTGAAAAGTCTCCATTGCTGTTGCGTATGCATCTTTTTTCCCGATAATTTTTTCCCCCTCGGCCCAAAAAAATATTTCGATATTTATGTTACTGAATCGTGGGGTCATTATTGGTGCTGTTTTGATACGATTTTCTGGAAGCTTAAAAAGGGGCTTTTGAGAAACAAGAAGTTTTCCTGCCCCCATTTGGTAGTGGAACCGAGTAACTGGCAACTGAGAGTCCCCTTTTCTAAAGGGAAACAGAATGGGGCTGTCTAGTTTGATCCTTCCGCTCAAATTTAATAGCATGCTGGGGTACGCTTAATTTTCAGTTCAATATTTTCAACATATATTATCGTCCCAGCTCTGAAATCGTTAGCCTGTTTTCCATAAAAAACGCATTGGTAGTCGTTGAAAATGTTCAAAAGTGTTTCAACATGTTGAATGTTAGGAAGTAGGTGTAGGTGGTAAGTCCCCCAAGCTGGAAGGATTTCGTATCATCGTTTGGGGTAACACAAAAAGCCCTGACTCTACTCACGATACCCACATCGCACAGTCTCCCAAATTTCCCGCCCTTTGCTTTTGCTGGCGATTGAAACATGAAAGCATTATTTACAAACGTCACTCTTCCATCGCCTTGAATTCTCGGAAATTTTCTGCTAATGTACAAATGGCTATCATTAAAGCATCAAAGGCATCCGATTTTGACAGTGATTTCGATGACGTCATTATTTCGAAATGATTTGACATAGGAAAACGCCTTCATTCCAGTTTCCGATTGTTTGTCCATTTGAAGTTTTTTGGGAAAAAGTTGAACACTTTACTTGACAACAGATGACCGAGATATTTCAGGGGGTATATATTCTCAGACACTGGCAAATCGATGTTGTGTATGTCTTGATGAAGACTGAAGGCTGAATGTAGTGGGGCTTTCATCTATTTTCAGTATACCCAAAATTTATTCGCAATTCCCAAAAAATCAATAATTTCCTCTCCCGAAAATCAATCAACTGGAAATTTTGGTCCAACACTCTTTTAATGTTATCCAATTATTTGATGATGAATAAAAGGGATATGAGATGATTTGGGGTTTCGTCTTGGCGAGCCGGGTGCTCATGGCAAATTCGATATTGTACAAGAAGGTCTGTCGTTGTAGAAGGCTCCCGACGAATATTACGTCGACGGGAAACGTTCGTATTGATATTTACTGGTCGATCTGATGAGTGATGAATGTTTGGGGGCGAGGATGGAAGACGAAAATTCCAGTATATGGAAACTATATTTAGAGGTAAAGTCGATGGGGGTTTCGAGCAAAAATTTCCTTTTTAGCGTATTATTATTGGGGCGGAGATAGAAGAAAGGGTTCGGGTGTTTGACGGATACGGGGGGGTTTTGTTTTCCAAAAGCTTCAATATCCCAATTTCGCAAGTTCCAACAGGGATATCAATGCTTCTCCCTTGCTCCTATCACCGTTCTCGAAATAATGGAACTTTGTACCCTTCGATATGTTGGGGATACTGTTGTACGAATGGAAACTTAATAAAGTCAATCCTTGTTCTGCATCAGCATCCAATTGGAGAGGCGGCGTGAAATTGATGGAAAGCGTCGACGAGCGACCGTTCAGGTTAATATCATAGACATGACTGAGCCATTTTGATCGGGGCAGGGTATAAAAAACCCAAAAAATCAATTTATTATAATTTATTCAAGCCATAATAACATTCATTTTGTGACCTAACATATCCAAAATACTGTTTGGGAGTCTAAGGCTACTGCTTCATTGTTTCCGATGATGGATGAAACATGGTAGACGAATTTGCATCTCAAAACAAACTTTTATTCTTCAGGTAATTTACCATACATCCAACAATTCCAGCATATTTCATCAGATAGTCCAGAGGAATAGCCTTCAATTCTGCATCGCACAAGTCTCAGACATTTTCAAGTAGAAAGCGTATGCATAGATGACCGCAATTGAACTGATTATAATTCTGATGATCGTTGTTATATGTAATTTCAACGTTTCTACCAAAATTTCGCACAAGTTCCGATGGAGGTTTCAGGTTGCTTAAGCTATCGAAATAATTTACAGTGTTGCCTTTTTATGTAAGCTACCCAATGTGTACCGGCATTTTTCTTAGAATCCAAATTTAGAATAGCACATTCATTTTGTAGAGGGGGACGTCGGTGAAGTAGTAAATCTCGCCTTAAATAGGGAGAAAAATTGACGAACGAATTTTTCTACACGCGAGTCGTACAGCGCTCTATTGTACAGCTTCAATAGGAGTTTTTTGTTTCTTCAAATGAAGAGCACGTCCTCCTTGGCGTCGCTGCGGTTGTTTTTTCAAGAACAATCCATAACCTCGGGGGTCTTGCGTAAATACAGACCGGATCCCAAATGTTCCATAGCTTTATTATGGCGTTGATCTTCCGAGAGTTTCTTTTTCTTGATTATTTTTCCAATATTACTATGGAATGACGATGACGTCATACCCATACCAAACTTGCGTTTAGTTTTCATGGTTCCGGTAACGAACGGAGCACTTGTTTTTTCACCAAGTGACGCGTCTTTGGATTTGACTCATTGCCACGGCCTTTCTTCGAAAACGTGCTTCGAGAAATGTGTCTCGTGAATAGGCAATATCGTGCGGCTGGGTTCCAGGGCTGCAATACTGATATCCAGGCAGATGTAATTCGAATGTTAACTTATTGATGACACCAAGGGTGTTCTGACAACAGGATGTTTCGCAACAGGTGTCCGACAACGGGATGTTCGAAACGCGGTCTTCCGCAACGGTGTTTCGCAACGGGGTATTCCGCAACAGGGTGTTTCGCAATGGAGTGTTCCGCAACGGGTAATCCCGCAAGGGATGTTTTGCTACGGGTGTTCCGCAACGGGGTGTTTTGCAACGGGTGTCCGACAACGGGGTATTTGCAACGGGTGTCCGACAACGGGATGATCCGCAACAGGATGTTTTGCTACGGGTGTTCCTCAACGGGTGTTTTGCAACGGGTGTCTGATAACAGGAACTTTCGCAGCGGTGTTCCGCTACGGGGTGTTTTGCAACGGTGTTCTGCAACAGGTGTTCCACAACGGGTTGTTCCTACCGCAACGGGTGTTTTGCAACGGGTGTTTCGCAACAGGGTGTTCCGCAACGGGTGTTCCGCAATGGGTGTTCCGCAACGGGTGTTCCGCAACGGGTGTTCTCATTTATACCCCATTAACCACATATTTACCCCCATTTACCCATTTACTATCATATATACCTTCATATACCCTCATTTATATCCTCATATACCCTCATATATCTTTAAAATCCTATCAAATTCATGTAAATTCGTCAGAGACTGCGCCATACTAACGCGCCGAATGCCAAATTGAGCCATACTAACGCACTGAATACGCCATACTGCGCCATATTAACGCGCTGAATACGCCAAACTGAGCCATACTAACGCGCGCATCCTTACCCTCATTTATCGTCTTATACCTCCATTTACCATCATTTATCGTCATATATACCCCATTTACCATCATTTACCTCCATATATATATATATAAAATATATATATATCCCATTAACCATCATTCCCCATATATACCCTCATATGTCAATTACCCTCATAAATCTTTAAAATTCTATCAACTTTATGTAAATTCGTCAGAGACTGCCATACAACGCGCCAATGTGCCAAACTGGGCCATACTAACGCGCTGAATACGCCGAACTGAGCCTACTAACGCGCCGCTTACGTCATTTCTGCTCCATACAACGCGCCGAATTGCATACCCAAACAACATTTGGGAACTTTTTCTTCCACATTTCTTCAAAACTTCTTTTTTTCATGCGTCTGGAAGCTTTGATCACTCGGGACATTGTTTCACACTTCCTTTTTACATTTCTCTTCAGAGTCCCGAGGTGATTTTCCACTGTCACTGTCTGAAGGAATTTTTAGTCATTCATATATTTCCCAAAGGGAAACCACATCATACGTCCCAGAAATCTATTTTTAATCACTCAGAAATTCGTTTCCACTATTAATTTTTCACCTATTCTCACACATATGAAGCGTCATCTTCACATCTCAAACACATCGTTTTCACACTCAAACCTTTTCCAAAATGATGTCATCGAAATCCAGCGTCAACCAAACGGATGTCTTCGATATTTCATTTCATTTTCCCAAAAGTCCAAGAATCATTTTCAATTATTCAGAAACGTCGCATCCAAATTATGTATACTATTATTTCATTATTTTACGCTCCTAACTAAAAAATTGGAAACTTTCGCGACTCTCAATTTGGGATGTCATTCTTGTTTCTATTACCGAACAAATTTTATCAATTATTCCTTCCGTACTGCTGTTTATCGATTTAAACCATCAAAAAACATCGTCTTATCTCCTGACCCAACAGGAACTCCCCCTTTTCAGCCGTATTGAACTTTCATATAATAAGGGATTTAATGCGAAAATATTCCCATCATTTCCCCTAAAAACTTAATATAACAGAAAAAATAATTAAATGGGAAACTCTAAGGTTTTAAATTTGGATGATGGAAGGGTGACCAAAATTTTTGGCGTATACTGTTGAGGTTTGATTAAAAGTTATTCAATTAGGCAATCCATAAACCCCGTAACCCGTACGGTTGTTTTGGCGATAATCATAAGAAAAATTTCAGTGTGTACCTTTGACGAAAGGCATTTTTGGGTTTTTTTCAAAACTTTTTGTTGTTAATTAATAATTTTTCAGATGGAGTGTTACCGGCATATTGTTTAAGGGGGCTTTGGTGGCGGTTGGGGAAATACTACATCTTTTGTTTTCATTTTTTTCAATGTATTTGTTACGGTTAATAAGTTGAGGATTGGTCATTTATTTAGATCCTTTTTCACTGAATATTCTGAACTGAAATGTTCAAGTTGTTTTTCCTCTTTACGAATATGGATATTTGCTTTGTTTCTCAAAAATTTGGGTGCAGATGGAAGCCCTATACAAGTTTAGAATCCATACTAAATTTTAAGCTAGTCGTGAAGGTTTGGAACAAAAGAATCATTTTTTTTAGTTAGTTTGGGGATTTTTTTTTCTGGCAGGCGGGTTTTCATGGTACATGTACAGTTTTCAAAAATTGAGTCATCGAAGGGGAAAAGGGGAAAAATACATAAGAAAAAAGGAAAATAACTAAGAAGCAATTAAAAAGTTTGTTCTATTATGTTTTTTTGCCCCTTTTTAATTTGGACATTATTTAAAGTTTCCTCAAACCCAGTTTCTTTCTAATCGGCCCAAATTCCCGGTCAAATTTTTCCAAAAGGCAAACTTAAACCTTCAGATGTTTGATTTAGGTGAAAGGACGCTTATTTGTATTGGATGGCCGGAAACAGTGAAGTGGGTGGTTTATTGGTGCTATATTAGAGGCAATGTCGGAAGTTTCAATGGCCCGGGACCATCAAAAAAAAATTTATTGTTTGTTTTAAAAAATAAAATGTTTCTCAAATGAATTTGATAAATGATTTTGTTTTTTTTACCTGATTTATTTGATTCTCTCAATTTAATACCAATGATAAAAAAAATTACACAATTTGATATTTGTATATAGTACAATTTCGATAGAATTTCACGATATATCCTTGTCCCGTTAATAAAATTTTACTTGAAGGTTGTGACGATGTGGTAACTTGATTACTCTCTGGATCATCTCTTAATGTTCTTGAAAAGGTTTTCACGATGTTTCAGATGTTTGTATCAGGTAAAAGCGGGCATTTTTCACATTCAAAACTCGTGTAAACCTTCAAATAAGACGATGGACATCCAACTGAGTAATCATCCATTCTTCCAAAAATTGATGGGAAGCTGAAAATTTTTGATTTTAAAAAAGGGGAAAGGGTTTAGATTAGAAGACATTTTTAAAATTTTTTTTTGGGTTAGGGAACCGAAGAAAATTTTTTAAATTTCCCGGAATTCCCAAAAACCCCTACCTAAAGGGGGTTTTTTTTTGGGAGGTGGGGGACATATCATGAACAGTCATTTGGGTTTTCTCTACTTGGAGTGGGAAAATATATTTTCCCTATATATATATTATATATATATATATATATATATATATATATATATATATATATATATATATATATCATATATATATATAGACTTTGTTGAAATGGGACCTCCTAAGTAGGAAAAAACCTTTTTTAAGTAATCGTAGGAACAAAGTCTGAAGTTATAGGTGGGGATCCATGACGGAATGGACCATGTTATCACCCAGATGTGTGTGCACAGGGCCTTATACCGCTTGCAGGCCTCTCACGGAAAGCGTTTTTGAGATCCATGGATCTTCTAGGAACAAATCAAACCACAAAAGTCCCTATGAGTTATAGGTAGACATCCATGACGGAATGAAGGATGTTATGGAATGTGCTGGAAATTGTATGCCGTCTCTCTGATACTTGATTTTTTTTTGAGTCGTAAGATCTTCTTGGTTGATTGCAGCTAACATGAGACTCTTCTCCTCCTCGATAAGTCCGTTTTAACTGGTCAAGAAACTTATGATTTTGGTGCTGTGGGCCACCGGAAGTGAAGCGGGCTCAAAGCCCTGTCGTGACGGGACCCACAGCTGCTTGGTACAGTAAGGCATTTCTCCAGTTGGAAGCCTGAATACTGATACCGTTGAAAACCTCAGTTTAGCAGAAAATCCTAAGAGCCGACACTTTTTACCATGCCGTTAAAGCGCTGACGAGGTGCAAATTGTGGCCAAACAGCCATATGTGCTATCGTTTGCGGCGAGTCCGATGGATTGCCTATTACACCTACATGTAGGCTAGATTAGTTGCCAAAGTACAGGCCGTATCTCATTGTTGTTGAGGTTAAGGTTAGACCAGGGTCGCTTTGGCGATAGAGCACATGGCTGTCGCTTTTTTAGAAGAACATGGAACCCTGACCTACCTAACCTCGGCCGATACGAAGATATGGTGGCCTGGGTGTACAGAACGGGGTTGGGTAAAGAGGTCCGGGGAAAAGATAATGTCTCTAACCTCACTTTGGCGGCGGCGTGTACGTTGGGTTGCTTTATGATTTTCCGGTATCTAACCTAACCTACCGTGTTTGTTCGAACGTCCCGTCGGTGCCGCCAGGCGAAGCAATATGGCGGCTGTTGGCACACATTGCGATTCGTCATAAGCGACATAGTAGTAAAAGAGTATTTGTTTGCGATTTTCGCATTTTGGTGCGGATAGTTTTTTCAATTTAGGTTGCCGAATTCGTGCTTCAACTGAAGAAAAGTACTTTTATTTGCATTTATGAGGTTAACTGTGGGTCCCCGTCACGACGAGGATGGTGGGAACACTCGGTATCTGAGACCCCTAAAATCTCAGGGCTGTTTAGTCCATCGACGCTCGAAAGAGGAAGATATGGGTAGCTACAATCATGAAAGATCTGCGTTCAATCGGAGGACGTCAATCGCCTCAATCATGAATACCTATAACTGGGCTTTTCCGTTGACGACCAGCAAAAGTCTGCGTTCGAAATCGTATCAAGAAAGGCCGCAACAATTGCCTAAATAAAATTCGTGTTTATCCTTCATTCCGTCGCATTCGAGAGATACCTACCAACTTCCAGACTTTTAATAATTGTTCCTGGGTACTTGTGATTTACCACTATCTCTGAACTGTGGCCGTTAAGGAGTCCTTCCGGAAATGGTTTATATCATATGCTCATATATGTATAGCATATATATATATATGTAGATAGATAGGTGATATATTTTTTCCACTTCAAAATGGAGAAAACTTCTAATGAATGTTCGCTATATATTGCCTACCTCCTCAAACTGTTCTTAGTGTGAAACCAGTTACTGGAATACAAATACTAACACAAGTTCGGTATTTCAATAAATAAAATGACACAGAAATGGCGGCACGATAAACCTTCGCTTTCTTCAGACGATTATCAACCGTCAAGAATAACTTAATGAAAGAGGAGTGTTGGCCCCGATTACTCTCGTTTTCGGACGTCCATCGTCTTAATAATATGTTTGAAGGTTTGCACGATGACGGATGGCAGAATACTGTATTCGAACGATTGCGAACATTCGGCACATCGATAATTCAAGGTATCAAGATGGACGTCCGGGTGAAGTAATCAATTACCACATCGCTCAAAAGAGGCTGATAGGCTGTAACGGTAAAGCCGGATATCGTGACCTTCGAGGGTATTACCTGTAATTGGTGAATAGATGGAAATCAGCTAAATCAATCAAAACGACAAATAAACAAACATTGTTGCTCTTTATTTGAAACATTTTATTTAAAACTCTTGATGAAGGCAAGTCGTCCGAGCGAGATTTTTTGACTGGATGGCATTTAATCTAATCTGTGCGTGACTGTCCATAATATGACCACCCTACCACGGTGAGCGGTACAAATGCTTACGTCCTATTCAGTATGCCGCAACATCTGAAGGTTTTTGTTTGCCTTTTTAATGAATACTTGACCTGAAAAGTTATGTCGATTAGAAAGAACTATTATGAAAGTTGAAATTAATGTTCTTAGATATCAAAATCGAAAATGTCTCTATAATAAACAAATGTGGCAATAAAAATAATGAATCAGATCAGGTATAAAATTGTATATTGGTATTGGTATAATATATAATGAATTCCTTTGGTGGCTCAGGTTGCAACTGTACATGTACCCATTGAGAAAAGACTGCGGCCTAGGAAAACATACTAGACTAACTACGATATATAAGAATGATTCAGATTTTCTCGCCTTCACAACGAGAAGCCAGATTCAAGAGTAATGTGGTTAAAACTTGTATGGGGCTGTCATTTTGGGAAAGCTTAAAAAGCAAATACGAATAATCATAGTAAATGGGAGGGCACTAACCAATTGAACAATTCAGTTCCAAGAATATTCAGTGTAAAGGATGCAAGTACTACAATTGATATAAACGACATGCCTTAACGATACGTGATAAAAATGTGAAGCAAGTGTGGATGTATTTTCGAAGCATACCGTTACTAAAGCCTCTGTTTTCCAACAATAGATATTTCAATTGATAAACAAATACGAATATTTAGTAATTAACAACAGCTCGAAATGGCAAAATTCGGTTATTATTACTGTACCGCGGGCATCACCAAAATAACAGGAATGTTTGAAGCATTTGGCGATCTTGACCACAAGTTTTTTTGAACGGCCAGTCGCGCGTGGCGCTTCCCGCAATCGACAGACGACTGATAGCATGACCGGTACCCAATTTCGGTGAACATCCAGAAATTTAAAGTTTCATTTACCAGCATTTTATTGTGATAAACCACGCAATAATTCTTCACTGGTATTGCATCGAAGAATTAATGATAGAAAGCATACTATGGACTTGAATTAAGAACCCAACGTCGAAAATATAATGGTTGTTCCGAGTTGGTGCTGAAATTCCGCAAATGTTTTTAATGCAGGTAAAATGAACGCCGCGCACGAGCTGATACTTATTTTATTATCAGTTGCAGAAATTTTTTTCAGAAACTGATACTTGGCTCAAATCCATCAGTTTCCATCTCTATCCACCATCTGGAAGTACGGAATTATATGGTCTATACGGGTATAGTAAAACTGGATTGTGCGATATACTCTCGTTCTCCTTTGTGTAATAAATCAACAAAATTATTGGAAGGTTTGTTGTAAATGCAATTTGTTTTTATTTTGGTTGATTTCCTTGATAAGACTAGAGATATTTTAATTTTGTTTGTTTGGGAATTTTATTTATAATTTTGTGCGTTGTACGCGTATAGATATAATGATATGTTTTATAGTCCTTATTTTTCTTGTTTAAAGCAGACTTTGGTTTTGTTCTTGTATGTGAACGAAATATTGATTTTTGAGGAAACTTTTATTCTGACACTACGGAACAGGGCCTTGGTTCTGCGGTCGTGCTTTACTGCTATATTTTGTGTGATCGTTTTGTGCTTTTCATATGGTGGCGATTGCATGAAATACCCAGGAATGATAAATCGATCATATAAAAATATACCCCTATATCATTTCTAAAAAAGTAACAAATTTTGAAACTTCGCGCCCATATGATAAGTGACTGAGATAAATCTGTTTTACCGTGCTAAACTCGAGTTGGTGGTGCGTCCATCATCGCCACTGTCGAACGTGGCAACTTTTCTGCAGGGTTTGACAACTCTCTTTATTTTCAGTTTCTCTATGGCGCAATACGCTTTTTTGGTTTTGTGGTTGCTTTTAGTTTTGATTCTGGGGTAATATGGTGCGTGCAACAGGCATAGGGGTTTCTCCCCATTATCGCTTTGGCTCCTTTCTCACTGTATCCAGGTTTTCCTCAGGCAGCTGCTGGTTTTGGGTGGAAAGGCCACTTTATCCGGGCGATCTCGGTGAAGAAAACGCCAGGGTCAATAGTCAGCTGACGCTGTGGGCCAAAAGCAGGCGGGGCTTTAATTGCTTTCAACAGGTTTCAGTTGGGTGTGACTACACTGAATAACAATTCTCGTGAGAATACTAAAAGCAGACCAACAGGTATCGAAATAGAAATACAGAGGGCGACAGACTCAGGGTGTCTACAACAAATGGCAAATAAAAGCGGCATGCGGGAGGGCAAACAGGGTGGGCAACATTGAAACCCTTTTGATTTGGGGCAGAATTATCGTGCAGACTGTGAAGTTACAGCACAACATTAAGAATGAATATGCGATGTGCACATGCATCTGTTGTTGCTTTGAGCATTTGCTACAGTCATGTCGCACATTTATATTTACTGAGCTCAGTCTGCAGCTGGCGGGCTAGGATGATGGTGGTGGCACTAGATGGCTGACCACACTCTGGATACCCTAGTGGACGTGACTGCTTCCACTGGGCTCAGCAAAACTACTAAATCTTGAATATCAGGAAACGGAACTGGCCAGCTTCCCTCTTTTCGACACCTCCCTGACCCGACTTATATGGCGCCGTTTGAATCATCAGTTTTGGTACAAAGTATGCTCACGGTGCCAATGTGGAATCTGTGACGTCAAGCTCCAGTGCGTGCGTCTCTGTATAAAATCGGCGCTGCTTGCTTGGTGGCTATGGGATGACTGAAATGGCGTTGCTCCATCCTTGTACAGGAATTCTCCTAAATTGGGAATATAGTGACGTGACAATCAGCTTGGTGACATTGTGCTCTTCCCCTTTGCAAACTGGGCAGGACTGCTGTGGGGCTATCAGGATGACTGGAATGTCGTCTGGCGTTTGTTGCTAGCTTGTTTTGCCAGATATTTTCTCAGGAGGTGAGGAATAGCCGGCGCAGGTGTATGTTGGTATGTTGCAGCTTCGCTGGCATTTATTTTCCGAGCGATCAGTCCATTTGTGGGACATATGATACGTTTTATCAGGCACGAATGAAATTTCTGAATGATTGTTATATAGGGTTTAAATTCTGCCACCAGGGAGCTTTGTGATAAATGCTGAAGAAGCCATTAACTAGGTACACACCCTTCCCACTTCAGGGGAAAAGAGAAAAACTTTTTTTCTTTTTTTAACGTAATAGTGTACAGAGTCAGAGATATCCATGTCCCTGGCCAAATAATCATGCTGGAGTCCATTCGGAACATGAGGCATAGCCCGCCAGTCTCCTCTATGGGCTGAATCTCACCTCTAGGCTGTGGTCTCCTCTGGGCTGATATCCTGGGCCTTCCAGTGCTGGGTGGCTGGTTTAAGGAACAGTGGCATTTCCCGAGGATATCCTTCAAGCCCTGTCAGGAGCCAGGCAGGAGGGCCGTTTTTTCAAATTGTACCGCTGCATGTATTGCCACAGTTGTTCTGGCACTTAGCTGGGTCCTATTTGACGGTGGTACTGCAGTGGGGGGAGTTCCCGGAGCTACTGGGGCGGTAAACGCTTGTCACCATCTTCGGGTGGCAGCAGTCGTTGGAGGTGGTGGGCAGTGCATGTGGAGAGTGGGGAGTGAGCTTTCTGGAGGTGTACTAGAGACTCATTTGGTAAAACTTTCTGCTTTGATGACTACTGGCAGGCTCCTAAGTCTCGGAGGTTACCGATGTTTCTCTGTAACCATTCTGTCAACTTCAGGCTAATTTACTTGCCATTTGGATTCTTTGATTCAGTATAAGCTGCTTTGTTGTCCTGGTTTGGGGGCGGTCTATGGTGCAAGCGGCTGTGAATTTCCTCGAATGGTCGTGAGTGCTGGAAGGAGGCTTGCAGGTAATCCTCTTCCTCTGGAAGGTATCAGGGCCGGTCTTATCAGCAACTCCAATGCAGGCCATTTACGGAGCCGAGCTTCACCCTTGATGGAGTTAGTTCTTCACTTGGTTTGTGCTTTCTAGAGTCGAGTCAAACTGCGCTTTCTTCCAATATAATCCCATTCCTAGGACCATATCGGATAACCAGACCCTCAGGTGTCAAAAGATTCCCCTCGAAACGGTGTTCTCCAACTCGGATCTCTACGTGATGCATTTGGGACGTGGTTCTGGTAGCCAGTCAGGCGGAACTCGTAGCAGTGGGAGTTTCAATACTCCTAGCAGATTCCACTGCCTGGCTATCCTGTCGCGAGGAAATAGATTACGGCACCTGTATCAATCATCGCCTCGGCGGGCTACCAGTCGTGGAAGGTGGTCCGGTGGTCAGCGGTAGCGATGATGGCGATGGAGTGAGACGTTATGGGGGCTGGAGCTGGACACTCAGAGTGTGGTTTTCGTTTCCAACCAAGTAGGCACAAAGACAATCACGAGGACATTATAAAATACCAGCACCAGAATAGAATATCATGGAGCGATTAGCATTACCAGGGATGAGTCCACTTAGGGCGGGTGTTTTCTGATTCTAGGTATTTTTTATTCCTGAGCTGGGCATTTCCCCGATTCCGACTTTTTAGGGTGAAGCTGGCGGCGGCGGTTACCAACGTTAGCGTCGTTAGTGACGGAATGTATGCTGTGGTCGTTGCTTGAGTCTTGGAACTTCAAAGGAGTGCAGTTGGTGAGGTCGAAGACTTCAAAGATATGGTTAGCGGTGATAGGATGGAGCCATGGTTTGGCAGGGTGGCCCTGAACCCAAGTGGAGGAGTTTGGTGGCGGATTTGAGGGTTGAATTCATGGTGGAACGTATTTCAGAACAGTGGTTAAATGGCATGAATTAATGATGATCCGTGTCTGTATGGGCCCACTTGGGAATGTCTTGCGGTTGCAGGGGCATGTTCGTGGAATCCTGGCAGGTTAGGGCGATAAGGTCAGAATGGCAGCGGACTGAAGACACCGTTGGATGGTTTTCACCGGTGGTCCATAGCCAGAAGTTTCCTTCAAGATACCGTTGGCATAGGGCCGTAGACTTCAAAGATATGGTTAGCAACAGCAGAGTTAGTCATGGCCCGTGACGGAACTATTTTCAAACACGGTCCAGCCTGGAACGGGGGGTGAAGACGCAAACGACCCGATGCTGAATAAAGGCGACGGTTTGGCGACGGAATGTGGACGTCAACAGCTGAAATTCCCGGCGATTGGTCCAGCTGAGTGGGGTGCAGAAACGGCCATATTTGGGTTGAGTTAGGTTAGGTCATTGTGGAGAATTTGAGTTGGCCCGTGACGTTAGCCCAAAAGGACTACCGAAGGTTGGACGCTTTGGTCCGTGGAAAGGTGATTGGCCACGTGGCTTTGGCCGTGGACAAATTAGGGTTTGTGGCGCAGTATTGTCTATCGAAAACGAGCCAGAATGAGCAGTATGACACAAACCGCTCGTTAGTATGGCTTGAACATTTGCTGTATCAGAAAACGTAGAATGGCGCAGTATGAACATTATTGTCTATCGAAAACGACGAGAATGGCGCAGTATGACACAAATCACTCGTTAGTATGGCGCAGTGTTGTGCTCCGAAAACGACTAAGGGTAAGCACCGGTATTTGTCTATCGAAAAAGAGGTAGGCAGCGTAACAGTATTGTCTATCAAAACGACGAGAATGGCGCAGCCGTATTGTGGTTTGCCTACATAGAGCTTCAAGCAGAATAAATTCAGTATTCCGTGACAGCCAGGCCCGTGGGAAATTTGGAGATTGGTCCGTGAATGGTGGGTTATTACCGTGGCTTTGGCTGTGGGAGAATTTTGGGGTGAGTTTTGCCAATTAGAGACGGACGCAAGGTCTGGAAATTTGAGGGTTAGCCCCACCCTCAGCCGGAGCTCTTACCCGGACAAGAGAGAGATGTAAAGGAGTATAAAGATAGGCGGTGACATTTGTAGCTAGAGAAAAAGAAACGCGTGACGCCGATTCAGGAAAAACGGACGTCTGTCATTGTGGAAAAAAAATATGGCCGCCTGTTGCAGGGAAAAAACATAACCATTTCTCATTGGAAGAAAAAAAACTGGTCACGTTGTAAAGACAAAACATGGCCACCTTTCATCAGAAAAAAAACATAGCCGACATCGTTAGGAAAAACATGGGTACTTTTGGCGAGACGGCCACCTGTCATCGAATAAACGCAGCCTTTGTGGAAAAAACATGAAAGCCGCCTGTCGTTGAAAAAGGCGGCCGTTTGTTATTTGAAAAGAAACATGGCCGACTGTCATTGGAAAGAACGGCCATTCATCGAAAAAAATGGCCACTGTGGCAGAAAAAAAGAATGTGGATTATTTAATCATATGCCTACAATTGTAAAGAAAGAAACAAAATCAAATATACATAGTGGTTCGAAGTACTGGCGGAAATACATAAATTCATAAACATTTTGGCATGCAGAATTTGGTGACTCATTGACAGCGAAGAAAAAAAAAACATAACGCTTTGTCGTTGAAAGAACGTCATGGCCGCTTTGTAAGAAAGAAACATAGTATTACCATCGTTTAAGAAAAACATGGCTACCTGTTATTAAAAAAAAAAAAGAAACATGGCCGTCAGTCATTGAAAAGCATGGCCGCTGTTGCGGGAAAAAAAACATAACCATTTTACCATTGGAAGAAAAAAGCGGGTGGCGGACGTGGAGAAAAACAAATATCAAATGCAGAGTGGCTCAAATTACCCCGCCAAATACAGATTCATATACATTTTGTACAGGGTGTACCAAAGTCAAATGTCTCGAATCAACGCGGTTTCGGCGAAAGAAAAGATGGAAGGAAGTGGAGGGCGATATGAATCGATGTACTTGAGCCATTTTAGCGCGAAAATCGATTGAAAGAAGAAAAAAATCTACACCCATATGAAGGTGCATCAAGCTCAAAGCCCCTCCAACTTTATCGTGAACAATGATCGCTTTATTTATTAGCCTTGAATTACATGAAATAACAAAACCAATACTCAATCCGTATTATGGACGCATTCAAGGACAGACCAAATTCATCAAAACTGAAATGTTAAAATTTGGGGTTTTAAGACCCCGACAAATCCAAGGCTCCTACAATTTAGTTTTCGATAATTTTTGTATCATTAGTTCAATGTTAAGCCAGACGCAGTGAACATTTTCCGATGACAAAGGACAGTAGGAACTAACTTCCCGTTATAATTGGGAGCACAACCTCGTGCCTCTGAAGAAGAAAGGAAATTCAATGTACTATACGTATTATTGATCCGTTTCGGTACTCAAATCAAAACGTTGAGTCGGCATGGGTACTCGAAACGTATTACTTTTGGAAGTCGGCAGCAGTCAAATTCCTAGGATTATATAGGTATCAAAATATATAAAACTTGCTGGACTGATATATATGTAGTTAGAGTTCAGGAAGTCGGTGGTTACCAGCGGATTTTTCTGGTAGGACAACGTTGAGCAATCGGCACTTGAATTGAAGGAAAAGAACACCTAGGAAGTAAGCACTGAAGAATAAGAAAAATGTACTTACTTTTGATAGATGAACCCGAGCAGGAAGAAATTATTTGATGAATAGCACAATTACTGGTATTCGGAATAGGTACACGGAAGTCAGTTTAGGCGGTAATACGCTGACATTTGCCATTTGAAACATTTTCCCTTTAACCGTCAATACCTACGGCTGACCAAGTGTTATCAGTATGGCCAGGCTATTTTGCCGATGATAAGGAGAGGTTATTATAAATGAGGTCACGCTTTCTGATAAAATGAGTGTTGTATTTCAGTGTTCACTGCCATATGAAATGAAATTCGGAATATATTAGAAGGTTTCCAATTCTGAAAAAATTGATTTGTTCAAATCGCATATCGCTGTATCTCTTTCAATGAAGTGAATTTCAGCTACCATTGCCGACATTAGGAAACAACCATTTATGATTTGAGTCGCTGAATTGTCACTAGGGGCGTTAGTGTCAGGTCTTCAGTCACATTGTGGGTGACGTGTTATTAGTCAGTGGGAATTGGAAACGATCATGTGGAGGTGGAGCGTAGAATTGCCGTGCCATTGGTGATTGCAGACGGTCATATTTAGATTTAGGTTGGAGGTTGGTCTGACATGCCTGTGAACAGACCGCGTGAGGCTGGGGCAGGCCGCCATGTTGGAGAGTGGAACGTGCGTTGGGTAAGAATGGATGCAGACGGTCATGTGTTAGCGGATAAGGATTACGGAGGTTGGAGTAGGCATGCTATTAGGCGGGATCTATCCGATCATCAAGAAAAAGAAGCACTTCCGGTCTGTAAAGTGAGTAGAAGAATACAATGTAAAGCTCAAATTTGGCCACATCAGACGGGGAGTCAAATCAAAATAAAATCCATGACGGAAGTGTACTGATTTCGGTGATAAAGGGGGGGGGCACTGGGTATAGTGGGTTAGCCTGGTACCAAGAATCATAATTGGGTATTTTCTGATGGCAAAAGGGCGCACAAGACTAACTGGTATAGGGTTGGGCCCTGCGAGGTGCAGGCACTCATCGAACATCTCAAGACTGGAGAACATGAATATGAAAGTTTATGTATATCATGCAGGTTGAGCGAAGAGCGGGAAGTAAGAGCACAGGTTCGAACCAGGGACAGCCAGATCTGGTCTATCAACTCTTCCAAGCTAGGCTGTTTCGAACAATGAAACAATTCATGAAAATCACAATGAAATTACCCCAACAGGATCGAGAAAACAAGCATCAAGATGCGGGATGATATTGTATTTAAGGGACATGAATATATATTTATGGGCGGATGTGCTCAAAAGTCAACGGCACCGATTTCCGCATATTTATCAAAAGCAGAAGAAATATAATAGCCATCGATGACTCTACGAATACGTGCGAGGCATCATTCCCAAGATTTTACACAGCCAGAGCAGGTATACTACAGATGTCTGATAAAGCGGAGATCAATGTATTCAAACGAACACAGAAGTCCAACTATTGGTTAGGTAATGATCAATCTTACATTAAATTCAATAATACCCGGAAGCATTCAAAGTGGGGAGCGAATAAGTGACATTTTTTCCGAGGCGTGCAGATGACATCCGCGGTCTAGATACATCGATGGACATTTTATTTTCTTTCGTGAAATATATATATATATATATATATATATATATAACAAATTATAACTAATTCACGGAAAGTCTCATGGGACAATTCAACTGGAATTTATTTAATACTTGTACCCCGCCGAAGGACTTTCGCAACAATTAAGACACTCCACTATCAGAAATTATATCTGTATATGATGATGAAATAAATGGCATGTTATTTGTACATCTATTTTCACAGCGGTATAAATAACCTGGAACCTCTGTTGAAAGAGTGATGCTGTGACGTCCAGTCCCTCATATTGATGTAATGCAGAAAAAACCGATACAAACACGCGTTTTCCATGGCGGCTTGGGAGGAGATCTTACAAAAGACTGGAGGTGTGCACGGCCTCGTTATGAAGGTATAAGACATGGAATCCCACTTGTTATCGTTATTTAGGACAGATCTCCATCGATAACTGGTAATTCCTACATTTGGAACAATAAAGATGATGGAGGAAACTACTCCATTTCACGGAAAAGTGCACTTCTTTTTCTATTTCCAACAGCACAGGAGCCACGGGCTTTAGAAGTCAATGGATGGAATTTCATTATTTCGTCGAATTTTTGACAGCACGAACGACGGTCCTCTAATTTAATGGGGCTTGGACATTAATTCTTCGAGGGGTGGGAGACTTTTCGAAATTAGAATGTCATCAACATATTCGCCGTTTTGTTCACCTCTCTGAGCAGATTGTCGTTGTCGGTGACGTCATCATCCATCTCAAATTGTTTGTGGTAACAAAGTTTGTGAAAGTGTGCAGTCTCATTAATTTTTTCATGCCAAGGTAAAGAGCTGTGATCGGAGAATATGCTCAGAGGTCTTGTTCTTGGACCCTTTGCCCATGGGCATCAGGAATAGAGCGTTGTCTCCAAACAGAAGTTTCCGTATTGGAGTCCTGTGCAATTTGATTGATATATGGCAGAAATTCTCTGCCACACATCATCAATTGTTACCTCCGATGCAAGGCTTATGTGCATCCCACCTAGCCCTCTGACCAAAATCCTTGGAACAGAAGTGAAATAATCCAGTCGGTTGACTCCTCCCTCCGTTCCTTTGAGGAATAATTTTGTTGGGGTATCCCTCACCCATCCACAGGCCTCCGCACCCTTGGGTATATTTGTTTGGGGCTCACAGTTCTACCCCACCAGGTCCAAAACGTCGATTTTCTAACATTATCTTTGATATTTGAATTTTTGCTGGGCCATTGCAAAGAATTTTTATTTCACCACAAGACGGAATTGAACCGCACAATGATCTGGAACAAACAGACTGGAATCAGCAGTGCAGTAGCAGGTAAAACTGGTAGACCGGAGGGACTAGACAGCATGTGTCCCAAAAGATTCGGTGCATCAAAGATGTGTGGCTCCCATAGGAATACATTATTGCAAAGGGGTGCATATAGGAAGAGTACTTCTGTGCAAAACCACCCTATTATTAATTTGACCATGGCCAACGTATGGATTATTGCTTGTAAATTTCCACTATAACACAAGATTACAAGAAGTGTGGCAGAACGTAATGTGGGCTGAAGAAAGACTTTACATGTACTTTGGTTTGGAAACCTACAATTGTGTGCAAAATGGCTATCTGAAATAACCCGCCTCTTACGGTAGTATCAAGACGAATGACTGTGAGCAGTCTTTGTAGCCAAATCGGTGGCATCCAGAATCGTTTATAGTTTATAAGTTTTGCCCCTAAAAATTTTTTGGCTGGGTTTTTGTAAAAATCTCTTCAATTCAGTCAATTTTGGGGGTCGGGCCCCGGGTTTAACTTTCCCCTTTGGTTTTTTCGAAATAAAGCTTGGCTTTTCTTGCTTCAGGCCCTACTAACGGCGGGGGGTTTATCTTCCCCTATTTTAAGAAAAGGGGGGCCGTCAAAGGAAAACCACCATGGGGGGCCCTGACTTCAAAAAACGGTTTTGGGGGCCCAAATTTTAAAAAAAAATTTTGCCCTTTGGGCCCCACCATGGGGGGGGCTCCAAAAAAGGGGGGTTGGCCCCTTTAACGAAAATGCCTTCAAAGAAAACCCCCCATGGAGGTCCCCCAAAAAACGAGGACGAAGAAAATTTTACTGAAAACCCCCAACAAAAACCGATCCTAAAATAAAACGGGAATATCGACCGATGCAAAAAAGTTGTGGCCAACAAAAAGGGGGGTTCCCCGGGAAAAAAACCAAGGGGAGGTGGAAATTGCCTTACAACCTTAAAATAACCCTAACCCCAAAAAATTTCTTCGTGTTCATCTTCGCCCCCCTTTTTACCGGGTCGGAAAATTTTTTTAAGGGGGGTCCATCGTTACCATGGTCCCTTTGGTGGTTTTTTTGAAATCGCCCTTCCTTTATGGATAAAACACGGTAAATCGAGGGGGGCCCCCGGAAATCAACCCTTCGGGGTTTTTTCCGTTTTCGCTGCTGATTTGTTTTTTTCGAAACGTTTTTCAACCCCCCTTTAATGAGAACAAATTTTTGGGAAGGGGGGCAAATTAACTGGTTTAAAAAATTTTTCGTTTTTTTCTCCGGGGGTTGGGGTTTAAAGGGCCCCCTTTTTGGGGGGGGGCAAAGGGGAATTTTTGGGTACCTTTGCAAATTCCCAAAACGGAGAGTGAACCCCAAACCCCCCGTTAATTTTTTTTTCGTTTCCCGGGAAAGGGAAGGGTGCGTTTTAACCGTCGAGAAAAAATTTAGAGGGGGAAAATTTTTTCCATTCCAAAAATTTCCCGGACTCAATCCCCCAAATTTTTGTTTGGAAGGCTTTATTTTCCCCCGCCGAAAAAAATAAACGGTCGAAACCCCGGGCCCCCCAAAGGGGGGGTTTTTTCCCCCCCCTTTCCGGGAAAAAAAAAACAATGGGGTTTTTGTAATTTAAAAAGGGGTTTTTTACCCCCTGGGGAATTTAAAAAAAGTTTTCGGCTGTTTTGGTGAAAAGGTGATTAAAACGGGAAAACCCCCGAAATTTTTTCCGAAAATCTCCCAATTTTAATTTAATTTTTAAAGGGCCTATTCTTTTAACAAAAAAATTTTTGGGAAAAGCGTGGGGAAAAAAAAAATCTGATTCGTGCGTTTAAAATGAAAAAAAACTTATTTTCCATTTTGTTTCCCCCTCTCTTTTTGTTCCCAAAAAAGAACCCATCGGGGGTTTTTTATTTTTTGGGGTTTCCCGGTCTTTTAAAAAAAGAGGGGATTCGAAATTCCTTCACCCCCCTTTTCCGGGGTTTTTTTAGCTCCCCCGGGGTTTTGGGCCCCCGGGGAAAAAAAAAAAATTTTTTCGGTTTTCCCCCCACATCAATTTAAAAAGGGGGGGCGTCACCGGGCATCACTTTTGGAGGTTTTTTGGGGGGTTTTTCCGCTAATGGGAAAAAAAACATCCCCCGGGATTATCCCCTGAATATAACGATAAAAATTTTTTTGTCCCAAACTCGGCCCAAAAAATATTTAAACCCGGGGTTAAAAAAAAATTTTTTTTAAATTTTAAAATTATTGTTCCCCCCAAAATTTCGACGAAAAAAAAAAATGTCCCTCGATAATCTCCCAACCCTTTTTAAGATTAAAAAAATTCCCCGGGGGTTTTTTTAAAAATTTAAAATTTGGCCTCTAAAATTTTGGAATTTTTTGGGGGTTAAATTTAATTTTAAGAAAAGACTTTTTTACCAACCCCAAAAATTTTTGGGGGCCCCCGCTTTGGGGAATAAACATTGATCTCCCCTTTTTTTCGGGGCCCTCTGTAAGTATCTTTTCGGCAATCCGGGAATGACCCTCGTAAATTATTCGTAAAAGGGGCATCGATGGCTTTAAATTTCCCCCCCTGCTTTTGAAAAAATATGTAAAAAAGGTGCCGTTGACTTTTTTTTAAAAACCAGTCTTCAAAATATATTTTTCATGTTCCTCCCAAAAGACAATAAAACTCTTTCCCGGGGGTTTCCAAACCCGAATCCTTTGTTTTCAAGGAATTTTTTCCCGCCGGGGAAAAAAGAAAGAAGAGGGGGGAACCCTTTTTCCCCTTTTCGCCCCCGTGATACATAAAAATTCATGTTCTTCGGGCTGGTTTTCTTGTAGAGTACTCGCCCGCTTTTAAACAACCCCCAAACCCGGAAAAAAATTCCCAAATTTTTTCCCCGAAACCCCTTTTTAAAATTTTTTGGGATCGAAAGAATCCTTTTTACCGAAATTTCCCTTTTTCCCTAAGTCAATGGCCCCCTTTTTTTGAATTTTGATGGACGGGTTTTTGTGTAACCAATTCCCAATTTTTCATTGGTTTTCCCATCTTTTTAAAACCCGGTCTTCTTTTAAAAGATTCGGGAAAAAATCGAAACGTTTTTATTTTTTTGTTTTTAACTCTCAAAATTTTTATCCCTGGTTTTTTTGGCCCGGGGTGCCTGCCCTCCCCCCCCCCCCAAACGGCCGTCCGGTACCCCAAAAAGTCCCCCCCATGGCGGTCTGCGACCCCCGGGCTGCCCAATGGGGTTCGGGGGGCCCCCCTAGGACCCTTTGGACCCAAAAAAGGGGGCCACCCCCGCCCCCCTAGCGGGGTTTCCCCTTTTCCTAAACCCCCCCCCCAAAAAGGGGCCCCCGGGGGCCCCGCCCCGGGGGCGATTTCTGCGGAGGGGGGTTTTGGTTTTTCTGTCGAAAAAGGGGAAGGCCGTTCTCATTTTAAAAAGGGGGGCGGCCCCATATCGGGGGGGGCCGAAATCCTTTTTTTGGGGAAAAAGGGGAAAAATTTTTTTAAAATTTTTTGAATTTCATTTCATAAGGGGTAAACCGGAAAAAATTTTCCGGGGGTGCGGTTCCCCCTTTTTAACTTTCCTTTCATCGAAAAAAAACTTGGGGTCGTCATGGGTAGGGAAAAAAAGGTTTGGGGGGAAAAAAATTTTAAAAAAAAGCCTCGTTTTATCCCCGCTTCAACCGACTTCCGTGTTTTTTTCCCTACCGGCTCGTGCTACCCTCCGCTTTTTTTCCCCGGGTTCATCCCCCCAAAAAAACCTTTTATCCCCCCGGGGGTTTTTCCAGTTGGGGTTTTTTTTTTTTAAAATTAAAATTGATTTTCAATTTTTTGTGAAATTTAAAAAAAAGGGAAAAACCCCCCCAACTCTGAATCTTTTGATATTCGGGCCCGGGTTTTATTTTTTGGTCCTTTTTGGGGACCCACCTGGGTTTTTTTCGAAATTTCATTTTTCCCCTTCTGGAATTCTCCATCGGTTCCTCCCTTTTGGCGCGGGAATTTTTCGAAAAAGGGTTTAATTTTAAAAAGTATTAAAAATTTTTTTTTTCGGGTGGGGTTTTCTTAAAATTTATAACGAAAAAAGTTCCCCCTCCCCCTTTTTGGGGAAAAGGGGGAAAAATTTTTTTTAAAACATCTTGCATCATTTTTAATCAATGATACAAAAAAATTTTTGAAATCAATTTTGGAGATTTGACGGTCGTGGGCTCGAAACCTCAATTTTAACATTTCTCGTTTTTGATGAATTCGGTCTGTCCTTGATGCGTCCAATACGGATTGAGTATTGGTTTTGTTATTTCATGTAATCTAAGACTATCAAATAGCGATTTATTCTTCTACGATAAAGTTGGAGGGCTGAGCTTGATGAATTTAGATTACATGGGTGTTCTCCTCTCATTTGACACCTCACCCGCTATGAGAGGACGAAAACTAGATTTTTTCTTCATTCAATCGATTTTCAAGTGCTAAAATGGCTCAAGTACATCGATTCACATTGCCTTGTTGAAAATCAGCTGATTCGGAGACATTGACTTTTTTGGTACACCCTGTATACAAAATGTATATGAATTCATGTATTTCATGGTAATTTGAGCCACTCTGTATATTTGATATTTGTTTTTTTCTTTCCAATGTCCGCCAACCATGTTTTTTTTTCTTTCCAATGAGAAATGGTTATGTTTTTTCCCTGCAACAGGCGGCCATGTTTTTTTTTCTTCAATGACAGACGGCCATGTTTTTTTTTTCAATAACAGGTAGCCATGTTCTTTCAACGACAGGCGGTTATGTTTTTTTTTTTTCAATTCGGCCATGTTTATTCGATGACAGGTGGCCATGCTTTTGTCTTACAAAGTACCCATGTTTTTTCTCGAATGATGTCGGCATGTTTTTTTCATGAAAGGTGGCCATGTTTTTGTCTTACAACGTGACCATGTTTTTTTTCTTTCCAATGAGAAATGGTTTTGTTTTTTCCCTGCAACAGGCGGCCATGTTTTTTTTTCCACAATGACAGACAGCCATGTTTTTTCCTCGAATTATGTCGGCCATGTTTTTTCTCTCAGCTGCCAATGAAACACCCTGTCTATCTTTATACTCTCATATCTCTCTCTTTCTCTCTCTCTCTCTTGTCCGAAAGGAGCTCCTATGAGGTGGGCCAACCCCCAAATTTTAGGACCTTGCATCCGCATCCCACTGGCAAAACCTACCCCAAATTTTCCCACGGGCCAAAGCCACGGTGGGTCAACCCCCAATTTATCCACGGACCAATCTCCAAATTTCCCACGGGCCACAGACACGTAGAATACTGAATTTATTTCGTTGAAGCTCTCTATGTATAGCAAACTGACACATACAAGGCCATTCTCGTCGTTTTCGATAGACAATACTGCGCCATACAAAGCCATTCTCGTCGTTTTCGATAGACAATACTGCGCCATACTAACGAGCGGTTTGTGTCATACTGCGCCATTCTCGTCGTTTTTGATTGACAATACTGCACCATACTGCGCCATTCTAGTCGTTTTCGATACAAATACTGCGCCATATTTTACGAGTGTTTGTGCCATACTGCGCCATTCTCGTCGTTTTCGATAGACAATACTGCGCCATAAACCCCAATTTGTCCACGGGCCAAAGCCACGGTGGGCCAATCCCCCAAATTTTCCACGGACCAAAGCCACAGTCCAACCTCACATAGTCCTTGGGCCAACGTCACGGGCCAACCCCTAAATTTTCCCACGGGCCAACTCAACCCAAATATGGCCGTTTGCACCCCACAAGCTGGACCAATCGCCGAAATTCAGCCGTTGACGTCCACATTCCGTCGCCAAACCGAACGCCTTATCTCAGCACGGGCCGTTTGGCGGTGTCTTTTCACCCCGTTCCAGGCGAGACCGTGTAAGTTTGCGGCCATTCCGTCACGGGCCATGACCAATCCCGTTGCCGCCAACCATATCTTTGAAGTCTACGGCCCTATGCCAACCGTATCTTTGAAGGAAACTTTCGGCTATGGACCACCGGTGAAAACTATCCAACGGTGTCTTGAAGTCTGCCGTTACCATTCTGACCTATGACGTCTACCAACTCCGCCAGGATTCCGTCACGGAACACGTTCCCCGGTGGGCCAACCCCCAAATATTCCCAAGGGCCCACAGACACGGACCAACACACCTATGCCACGCACCACTGTTTCAGCGACGTACGCACCCACCGTGAGAATCAATCCCCGAATCCGCCACCGAACCTCCACCGCCGTCTGCGGCCACCCCGTCATGAACCATGGCCCATCCCATCACCGCCAACCATATCTTTGAAGTCTTCGACCCCCCACCAACCGTGTCTTTGAAGTCTACGACCCGCCAACGACCGTTGAAGTATACATTCCGCCACCAATCGACCCGCCAACGTTGCAACTCACATGCACTGTTGCCATTTTTCACCCTTTTAAAAAGTCGTAGAATCTGGGGAAATTGCCCTGCGCCTCAAGTATAAAAAAAATACCCAGAATCTGGGGAAAAATAACCTGCCCCAAGTGACCCCATCCCTGCTGGCATTGGCTCCTAAAATGCCCTGTCTGCCCGCATCGCCAACACTCTCGGTTGACTGGGCTGCTTCGACTCGTGACGGACTGGACTATTGGGCTCCTAGGGGGCGGTGTGGCTATCTGGGCAAGCCCACTGATCACTGGTGGGGCTGATGGGGTCTGGTATGGTGCCAAAAGCGTCTGAGTTTGCTCAATCTCTGCTCGCGAAAACTCGTACTCTCTGGCAGCTTTGGCGAACTCATGGACGTCGTTGAAGTCCGTCCCTGATTCCACGCCGAAACTCTGGGTGTAGGTTGCGGTACATCCAGTTCAATTCCTCATCTGGCGGAATTCCACCATGGCGGCGAATCAGGGTCTGCAGGTTGGTGATGTAGGCTGCCGTACTTTCTCTCAGGCTGTGGGTCCTCCTGCTGATGGCCGCTTCCAGGTCAATTCGATAGTTGACGGGGAAGAAGAAGTCCTGAAAGGCGGTGCAGAAGTCTTCCCATCTCGGCCAGCATGCCCGGTTGTTTCTGAACCAGAGGGCCGGCATTCCTTCCAGCAATTCTGGCATGGCTTGTAGGAGGCGGTCTGCTGGGATGCCTTGAGATTCTCGAATCTCCTCCAATCTTTCGAGGAAGGCGGTGGGGTTGTTGGTCCCATTAAAGGTCACTCTCTAGTTCTTCACTCTCAGTGGTGCCATCCCTACACTCGTGGTAGGCGGCAGTGGGGCGGCCTGTGCTACCACTAGGGTCCCTGTGAGCACGTTGCTCATGATTGGATTTCCAGTGCTCGTCACTGTGATTGTGGGTAATACTGGCGGCGGTGCGGTTGTCGTGGCAACTCCTGTGGTCGTCGTGGGGAACGGGTTGGTGACGGTCGGTGCGGGTGATGCTGCTCGTCCTTCTCGGAGAAACTTCATGATTCTCCTTCGCTTCTCGTCGACGGTGCCGGTTGGATCCAAGCGAAATCTAGCGAACTCGGTGTCTAGCTCCTCCTTCCGTAGTTGATACACCCATCCGACGCGGGTGTCGTTGGGGTCACCTCCTGCACCTGGACTCAGAGGCAGTGGGCACGTGGCCGGCCCTGTGGTGGTCACTGGCACGCTGGTGGGGCTTCCTAGTCCTGTCGGCATCTTAGGCGGATACTCGGAACTCGTACGTCTTACTTGTCTCACAGTCGAATCTTCACTCCTTAGCTTGCACGTCTTACTTGGCTGACAGTCGGAACTCAACTCCTCAGCTTGCACGTCTTACTTGGTTCACAGTCGAAACTCAACTCCTTGTCTAGTGCTCGTATCTTGGGCACCGTACCTCCTATTGACAAACGGATGGCGGGGAGCGCTTCTGCGCACTCGAAAATTCGTTAAGGAGGTACCGCACGGACGCCTGGCTCTCTTCTGAGCCGAGTTTGACAATCTGTCAAAAATGACAGGTCGGTAGCCTTCAACGGATTTCGGTTCTATACACCCTGTGAAACTAGCTTCATGGATTTCCAACTGTCCTTGTCGTACGAGCTTGCTTCCTCTCTCTCTTCACCCACGTATCTCGTGAATGGTTAACCTGAAAAGGAAACGGATGACGGTATTCGGTTCTACACCCCCGGAAACCTATTAAACGAGGGGTCACTCGGCATATTGACTCTCTTTTGAGTCGAAGTTGACATCTGTCAAAAATGACAGGTCTCGGTATACTATATAAACGGTCCTTGCTCGGGCGCCAATTTGTAAAAGGGGTTTCTCCCCCTATTATCAAACTTTGGCGCTTTTCACTATTATCGGTTTTCCTAGGGCGCTACCTTTTGGTTTATAGTGGAAAAGGCCACTTTTGCTCCGGGCAGTCTCAGTGGAGGAAAACACTCCAGGGGTCAATATAGTCGTGACACTGTAACAGGGCCAGCAAGGCAGGCTTTAATTGCCTTTAACTGGGTTTCGGACCTGGGTGGCGACTGCGCACTAGATGTTTAAATTCTACTCAATGAAAGAATACTAAAAACAGGATAAACAGGTATCTTAAAAATAAAGAAATACAGGAAGGGCGGCTGACGGCGGCCTCAAGTTATTACAACAAATAAACGACCGGCAAGCACTTGTTACAGAAAAAGCGGGGAGGGTGTTTTCAAGCTTGCGGGGTGAACTCAGCAACCAAAAGCTCTTGCGGTGGGGGCGGGGTATCGTACGGACTCGTATGCAGAAATTACCAGCACAGCATTGAAATGAATATGTGCCTCTTACGATCATGCGCACATCGCATCTGTGGTACTTACAAACATTTCCTGATGTCTTTTACCGGATACAACATATTTACCAAACTCCGATCTCACTGCTTCGGCAAGGCCCGGGACGGTCGTGGACTGCTTCGGTCTTTGGCTCACACTCTGGATACTAGTCGGACGCGTGACTGCTTCTACTAGGCTCGGCAAGCTACTAAATCTTAGAAATATGTCGAAACGGAACTACAGCCGGCTTCCCCCTCTTTTCCGAATACCTCTCGACCGACTTATATGCGCGCGCCGTTTTGTGGACTCTGTCGATTTCGATACAAAGTATACTTTCACAGAATTATTACCCAGCTCGTAAAATCTTTCGTGCTGTGACGTCAGCTCGGTGCGTGCGTCTCTGTCTCGACTCAACTGTACTTGGTGGCTTCTATCGGATGACTGAAATGTGTTCCGCTCACTCCTTGTGGAATTCTCCTAAGTGGGAATCCTCATGACGTGACGTCAGCTCGGTAGCGTGTGCTCTTGGCTCGACTGGACTGCTGGCTGGGGCTTCTATCGGATGACTGAAATGTCTCGTCGGCGTTTGAACATAGCCCAGCTTGTTTTATAAAAATGTTTTCTCGAGAGTGGATAGCCGGCGCAGGTTATACTCGTGCGTGCTATTTTAGCTACGCCTGGCGTTATTTTCCCGGAAGGCGTTCAGTCTGTTTATTAGGATATATGTAATCCACGGATTTATCACGAACACGAATGGCATTTCTAGACCGATTATTACTGTCAAGCGGAGTTTAATTCCTTACAGGGAGCTTTTGGCTGATAAATATAGCGGAAAAATAGTAACTTCGTTACAAAACAATGAGCGTTTCTTATACTTTGAACAATGAAATAAATTCACAACGAGGGTTATGAATATCAATAAAAAAAAACTCAATGAATGTCTTAGGACTTTTTGGTTTTTGGTTGGGTTGAGGCATCGCGCTTACGTCACTGACAGGATGATAACATCGGCAAATCGAGCATCCTCTACAAAATAGCATTTAATGTCCTTGACAGAGTATATTTACAGACACTATGGGGCGCGTTCCGATACTCCAACTTTTCATCCTAACCGTTCATAAACTCGGTGGATTCCCACTTATTAACTCGTGAGAGTCGTTCTTATACTCCGGTTGATTTAATCGGATGAACAACTTTTCCTCAAACTCGAGAGTCCGTGAAAAAGTTGAAATATTTTAACCGCATGCGCATTGCACATCATAGTTAGAAGTGATTAAAGGTTAAGTCATAGGTTATATATTATTTTTCCGAACCAAAGCCTCTGCTTGAAAACAAAATGAGCATTACGACAGAAACGCATTTTTTATTACTGGATGATAAAGGAAAAGTGAGTGGTGAAAATCAATCTGCTCTAGTACAGAATGCAGGTTTGTTTACAGTGTATGTGAAATGGGCAAATGGGGTTGATGAAGTATTTGATTTTATTATCTACAAATTGTTTCAGTAACGGCAGGAATCTTCCCTTGAATTCCTTCCATTGTTAAATCCTTAAACCAAATCTTAAATTTCAATGTAAATTTGAACTATTTTGGACGATGACAACTGACTAATAACTAATTTGTTTCGTTCCAAAAGAATCAAAATGACAATTGACACAATATGTCAAATTTTTCACTCAGCCTCCAACCGAGTTGGGGTATTGGAACGCACCCATGGAGTAAACTCTCTTTATTCGGAGTTGGTATGTGAACGCGCCCTGTTATAGTTATGTCACTTGTCACAGGCTTCCTAAATAGAAAATCTTCATCAATTTGGTAGATTGTAAATAATAACAACTAATATTGGTCATTGTTCAATTGAATCGGAATATACCATAATGGCCTCAGAACAATACAAATGTAAAGGAGAACTTGCAATAACGAATATTGAGGAAGCTGAAGCAGAACATAATGCGTGTGGGACTTTTGTTGACATTCATGATATTTTAATTGGAGAAATAATAAAGGAAGAGGCCACCGAAGTCAAACCGATAAGTGAATATTTAGTGTCTAATGAGTGGCTGGAGAATAATGAGAATGGAAAATTTGATGATACTAGTTCAAGTGAATTCGAGGTTATGCCGAAAGACAGTGTTGAAGATCCCACAAAATCAAAGTTTTCGCCAGCTCGTGAGTTTCCCTTGATGATCCAAAAATATGTTGAAAAATATATTTTGTTATTATTGCTTAGGGCCAATTTATGCAATAATATATATCATAGTCCTAGTCACAGTATCTGTCTCAATCATAAAATCGAGTTGAATCTGTACATTTCAATGGGAACATGAATGCAACATTTTTCCTTTTAGTCTCAATCACTATCATAAGAATATAACCTTCAAAATTGCTAAATTTCAATATTTATGCTTATGATTAAAGGTGGATTTAGTCAACTTTTTTGCAATAGTAATAGCAGTAACGTTAAGAGTTTAAACTGTTAGTTCAAATGATTTCATTAAGTCAACTATTTTAATTTTAGCAATAACGATAACTTTAAGAATGCGACCTTGAATATTCCAACTTTCAGAGCCTTAGGGTTATCGCTAAAATATTGTCTATAATGCGCATGTCACGACAACTGAAAGATACGAGAAAATGTTCCATGTCAATTTTTAAATCATAATTAAACTGCTGAGACATACTTGCAATTTGTAGATGCTTTCCTTTTTGTTCATCTCCATGATCGCAATATGAACAAAACACATTTCAAATTGAAAATAGCCAAATAAGTTATGTTTACTAGAACATAGAACTGAGCGAATTGTCACGTGTCATGCATGTCTTGTCATTCTTAAAGTTATTGCTAAATCTAAATTTGTTGTATAAAATTGCTTCAGGATACCTATAATTATTCTTACGCTTATTGCTATTCTTATTCCTATTGCTATTACTAAAAAAAAGTTGACTAAATCCACCCTAAGACGACATGAGCATGGATACCTATTTGTCAAATGACATTAAAAATTAAACATTTCGACTTTTATTTCTTAAAAAATAAGTCTGGAAGCTCTGATGCATAAATACAAAAATTTCTTAAGACAGCGACTTGGACTATGATTGAGACAGTGATTGTGACTATGACAATGTTGCATGAATTTGCACTTAGTTACCAACTACATAACGGTGTACTTTATGGAAATACAACAGTTGAAGTTAATTTTTTTAATATAATTTTTTTTTTATTTACATGTCAACACATTTTGTATATATATATATATATATATATATTTCATTTATTCTTACTCACAAAAGATTACAATATAGAAGAGTTACTATACAGTTCACTAATGTGATAATGTCACTATAGATAAGGAAATGTTGAAAAATTAAATATACATTCAAACAGCACTGTAGAGTTTTTTAGTTTGCAGAATCGAATTCAGAAGGTCGAAATACATACCACCTGATATACGAAATCATTGGTCGCCTTGTCAAAGGGTGTGTATTGGGGGGATGGAAAAGTTGAAAATGATCGAAATTCAGTTTAAACGGCAGTGTAGTTTTCTAGTATTCAAAATCGAATTCAGGAGGTCGAAATACATACCACCTGATATATGAAATCATTGGTTGCCTTCTCAAAGGGTGTGTATTGGGGGGATGGAAAAGTTGAAAATGATAGAAATTCAGTTTAAACGGCAGTGTAGAGTTTTCTAGTATTCAAAATCGAATTCAGGAGGTCGAAATACATACCACCTGATATATGAAATCATTTGTCGCCCGTTTGAGGGTGAGGTTTTGGGGGTGAAAATATTGAAAAAAACCAATATTTAATTTAAACGACAGTGTAGAGTTTTGTAGTATGCAAAATCGAATTCAGGAGGTTGAAATACGTAGTACCTGATATATGAAATCATTTGTCGTTTTGTCAAAGGGTGTGTATTGAGAGCTGGAAAAGTTGAACAAAATCGAAATTCATTTCAAGCGGCACTGTTTTCTTGTATGCAGAATCGATTTCAGAGGATTGAAATACATACCACTTGATATATGAAATCATTTGTCGGCCCGTCGGAGGGTGTGTATTAGGGGTGGAAATGTTGAATAAAATCAATATTGAGTTTAGGCTGCACTGTAGAGTTTTCTAGTATGCAGAATCCAGAGAGAGAATATGTTTATTGTTGATAAGAGTTAGCTTATTGTAAATAGTTAAGTTTTCACAATAACATTAATAAAATGTAATATAATACAATAAAAGAACATAAATAATATAGATTAAATAGATAATATAAAAAGATGAAAAGATTGGTATACTTAATAAACTAGGATATCACAGTGTGTCATTAAAGTAATCTTGTAGATTATAGTAGGCTTTATCACTCAATATGCTTTTTGTTTTTTTTTTTAAATAGTTTTAGCGATGTTGTTTCTTTAATTTCTAGCAGGAGTTTATTGTACATCTTAATACCATTTTATAAGTGAGTTATGAAATTAATGGGTATTGGAAGCCTGAGTTGGTTAGCTTGACGGGTTGAATATGCAGTGTTTGTGACTTCATAATTAGCTCTGTTCTTGTGGATTATGGTCACTGTTTCCATTATATATATTGAAATGACTGTTAGTATTTTATGCTCAAGAAAGAGGGGTTTACATGAATCTTGCCTCTTGGCCTTACAAAGATATCTGATGGCTCTTTTCTGTAAGACAAAGACTGACTGCATAAGTGTGTTACAGCAACCTCCCCAGAAGGCTATACCATACCGCAGTTGGGAATCTATCAATGCGTAGTACACAGCCTTAGCGTTGGGAAAATCTAACTCTTTCACAACATTTCTTAGCGCGTAACATCCAGATGCTAATTTTTTATTGAGCTGATAGTGTTTGTCGTTAAATAGTTATCTGAAAATTACATTTGAATGCTATTACATTGTTTTTTTTGGTGTTAAGTGTTAGGAAATTAGAGTCGCACCAATCTTTTACTTTAATCATATCTGCACTCATTCTGGTATGCAGCCTGTCTTTGTCTTTGTCATGCCATATTAATGTAGTATCGTCGGCAAAGATGGTGAGTTTTCCTGTATTGGAGTAGTATATCATGGTTGACACAGTCAAATGCATGGGCCCTTTTTTCTTGCAGTGAGATATGATCTTATCCAAGCATGACTGTTGTCCCTAAAACCGTATCTGCTAAGTTTTTGCAGTAGTATATCATGGTTGACACAGTCAAATGCCTTAGAGAAGTCACATAGAACCGCTGCAGTTGTTTCCGCGTTGTTGATTTCATTATAAACTGTCTGCAGGAGAGCAAATATGGCATCGGATGTATTTTTGTTTTTTTGGAAGCCATACTGACTTGCACTCAGTATATTGTTGTTGTCTACAAATTCCATGATTCTCCGTTTTACTAATTTTTCAATTATTTTAGCTAATGTTGGGATAAGGGATATTGGTCTGAAGTTCGCCGGTTCATCTTTATTGCCACCTTTGTGGATCGGGATCACTACCGAGGTTTTGAGGAAATGCGGAAAAATTCCCTCTGTGAATGATCTATTAATAAGTTCGACCAGGACATTAAGTGCATCCTCAGGAAGGTTTTCAAATATTTTTATTGAGATGTCATCTAAACCAGAGGCCTTTTTGTTTTTTATGTCTCGGATTACCTCTTTCAATTCAGTTAGATTAGTGCTGTTCAAAGAAAAGGAATTTTTTATATTGACCAATTCAGGAGGAGGTTGATATATGAAATCGTTTGTCGGCCCGTCGGAGGGTGTGTATCAGGGGTGGAAAAGTTGAAAAAAATCAATATTAAGTTCAAACGGCAATGTAGAGTTTTATAGTACGCATAATCGAATTCAGGAGGTCGAAATACATACCACCTGATATATGAAATATTTTGTCGGCCCGTCGGAAGGTGTGTATTAGGGGGTGAAAATATTGAAAAAAATCAATATTCAGTTCAAACGACAGTGTACAGTTTTCTAGTATGCAAAACAAAATTCAGGAGGTCGAAATACATACCACCTGAAAATATAAAATCATTTTTTGCCCTGTCGGAGGGTGAGTTTTGGGGGTGGAAAATTTGAAAAAAAAAACAATATTTAGTTTAAACGGCACTGTAGAGTTTTCTAGTATGCAGAATCGAATTCAGGAGGTCGAAATGCATACCACTTGATATATGAAATCATTTGTCGGCCCGTCGGAGGGTGTGTATTAGGGGGTGGAAATGTTGAAATATGTTCTAGAATGATAAATCTAATTCTTCACAAAACAGAAATGCCTAATGCTTGTTATGAGAGCATCAACTCCTGTATATGATTATTACCGAAAATTTGGCAGAACTCTCAACATGAGTACTATAAGAGGTAACTTCGAGAAGGGCATGAGTGTTAGAAAAAACCTAAAGGTTGCAAATCCCACTGAACTCTTATACTATAGGTCATTCATTTGTTCCCTCATTGATTTCGGGTACGTTCATATATTCATTTTCTTCAAATACATGACTCAAGAAAAAATGTATTTAAAAAACAACTATAGCAAATATATGAGAATTAGAGCCTTCAAATTGTACTTTTATCATACAATCCAAGCAGAGCCATATAATTAATCCCTACATAAAAATTAATTATTTGCAAATTGTTTCATCCTAACACTAGGAGCACATAGCCCGTCTTATAAAAAAAATTCAGATTGACTTTTTTTTGACTGGTTTATTCACAAATTCCCCGCCATATTCCCCAAGACATTCTTTATAATCACTCCGAATTCATTTAAGGTTGTGTCAAACTTTTTTTCATGGTTCTTAAACACTCAATGTAAAATATTAATTAAGATTGATGGGATAAACTTTAACATACTCAACATTTAGAACCAACCCTACAGTTCCAGGTTATAACCATCCGTTTCCCTTACCATGTTGAACGAAATATCAACAATTTTTCACTTATAATATCACAAGTGTTCAAATTATTCCTGGGAATAATTTAGAATTTATCTGTACCTACATATGATATTTAATTATATGCACACACATATGTCTCACACCTAGGTACAGTTCTGTGCATAAAACATTCGTACAGCAGTTATAGGCTATGTGAGTCAGGCTTGTCAATCTTAATTTAACTTCATATCGACTTTGACAAGTAGTGTCAAAATTGAAACTATTTTTGTCAAATGTGTACGTGTACTACTTTTTTATGAAATCTGGAACATCATAGGCAGGTTTACACCAAACAAACCTTGTACGACTTTTTTATGCACAGAACTGTACTTCTGGAAAAATGTAAATTAGAATATTACTACATATTTATACTATGTTGTAATCTATATAATGTGATGTAAGAATGAATGTAAATCTCATACCAATCTTTGAATTTGGTAGTAAAATTGACATATCTAACTATATAAAAAGCCTGGAATGAATCAATATGGCCGTTGGGAGCCCATACTACACATACTACAAAAATTCTTAAAATAATGTATAACAAAAAAAAAATACCTACCCATCCAACTTGATCGTGCTTACAACAGTGAATGTTGGTTTAAAAATTATAGTATAATATAATCATTAATATGTATAAAAATAAATCATTGATACAAAAAGTAAACAACGTTTATTCTACACGAACGATGAAAAAAAATAGTTCAGATACCATTGTAATAATCCATAGGACAGCGTTGCTTCCTATTTCTGTCTAGGAAAATATACAATCTCCTTCCTGACATGCACAAAACATACATAGAAACAATAAATTCCATTGGATTAATAAAACAAAATATTTAAAAATTATATTCTATCAATAGAAAGAGTTTCACTTGATATTTTTTTTGACTAAATGTTATGAAGTATACGATTATTCAAAGAAATGCCTTATCATATCTATACCTATGTAAGATACGATCAAAAAACCCATACTCAACCTTATCGGTCCTAATGGGTACCCTTCTGATCATATGTTTAGATATTATTATTAGTATAGCATAGTCACACACAAGGAGTATAACAGCTCAAACTATTATACACTTCAGTGACTTACTTATATTTATCCGCAAATTTATATTATTCAATGTAAACAATTGTTCTTATTCATGCGAATAAATATTCATTCATTTATTATTTTATTATTATTATGTGAATAGTTTTTTTCTTAAACGAAAATCACCGTCATCAGAATTGTAACATTGACAATAGTCCTACTAACAAATTTAACGAGATGAATATCCTTCATTCAAACATAAGGAAACTTCCTAATAAATTGGACAGATTATCTCTTTTTCTTGAGAACCATAATTTTAATGTACTGTGTTTCTCCGAACATTGGTTAAATGAACAATCCCTGAAATTATGCAATATCCCTAATTATAATCTAGTATAATTTTTTTGTCGATCCAGTTATTTGCATGGTGGGGTTGCTATATACGTTGACAAACAAGTGAAATGCAGGCCCTTGTTTCTTGATGAATTTTGTTCTGAACGTGATTTGGAAATATTTGGGATTGATCTTGTACCCCTGAATATAGCAGTTTGAACGATATATATGTCGGCATGTGTCAGTGACTGTACTGAATTCATGAGTAAGCTAGAAGAAAGTTTAATATCAATTTCAAGTAGATTTGAAAAATTAATATTACTGGAGATTTTAATATCATTTTCTAACAATCAACTGACTTATCAAATCCTATATGCCTCACTAATAGTTTCGGTCTTGATGTAACTATCCCAGAATTTACCAGAGTAGACAACAAATTTAAAACGTGTATCGACAATATACTAACAAACCTGGGTAGTGGTTTCGATACCGGTATTGATCCCTGCCTTTCCGATCACAATGCACAATGTATACGTTTGCGTAACTTCCCTAATGCAACCAGTAAAAAATTCTTAGAAGAAAGATTACATCAGAAAATATACCGAGATGCAGGCTTCCCTGTCACAGATTGATTGGAATATGTTCAATACCAAGAAACCGGTTTCAAATATGGTAACATTTTTACTTGATACTTTTCAAAATCTAGTTAAGAAACATTTCCCCCTCAAAAGAGTCTATGAAAACGGATCTAACATGCCAGTGAAGTGGTACACTGAAAACTTGAGGGAAATGAGAGACTTACTGTCTACTGTTAAAGTTATCTCTGACTCATCGAATGAACCAGCGCATATGGAAACCCTCAAAAAGCTAATAAAACTAAAAATCCGTAGTTGAAACAAAACGAAAAGCCTATGGATACATTTCTGTCAAACTCTAGTAATAAAATCAAGGATAGTTGGAGATTGATTCAGTTTGAGAGTAATAAGCAAAATTGTAAAAAAATAAGTGAAAATATCAATTCACACGAATATAATGTATTTTCTTATTTCATCTCGATCAATGATGAGTTGAATCCTTAATCTTCTGGTTCTTTTTACTTTGAACCTCTCACAAATTCTGAAGTATTCATGCAATTACTCTACTGAAAAACTCCAACTGCTTTGACTCATACGATTAAAATAGCAGGATAATCAAAGAATCCATACAGTTCATCGTAGGGCTTCTGACCATTTTGTACAATGCCTGTATAATCGCGGGAACATTTCCTGATGAGCTGAAGATCACTAAGATAATACCTATTTTCAAAAAGGGAGATATTGATAGATTGTAGAATTTCCGCCCAATATCGATTATACCCATATTTGGAAAAATATTTGAAGTGATAATTAAAAATAGATTGGAGATGTACTTTGAAAGCAAGCATCTTCTGAATAAAGATCAATATGGATTCAGGAAAAAATGCTCGACCATCCAAGCAGTAACTAGAGTTGTGAGAGAGGTAGTCGAGGATTTTGAAAAGGGGCAGCTGACCGCGGTCACCCTCTGTGACCTGAGCAAAGCCTTCGACTGCATCTCTCACGATATTCTTTTGAGTAAATTCTCTGATTATGGTGTGAGAGGAATTGCACTTTCTCTTTTTCATTCATACCTTAACCGAAAGCATTTCGTACTCCTCAATAATAACAAAGCATCTGGATACGAGTTGGTGAAAACTGGAGTACCCCAGGGCTCCATCCTGGGGCCTCTTCTTTTCATTATTTATATTAATGATTTTTTTCACCATATGTTATCTAATAGATGTGTCGTGTTTGTACAATTATATGCTCTGACAAAAACTGTAAAAATGTAATTACAACAATGAAACATTTAGAAAATAAAGCGGATAAATGGTTTACCAGAAATCTTCTGAAGCTAAATAGAGATAAAACCCAAAATTTATTTTTTTCAACCAATAATAAAATTGAAAATGGTGATAAGGTGAATCTACTAGGGATCACCATAGATCTCAACTGGCATAATCATTTCGACGACTTATGCTCCAAACTTTCAAAGTATATATTTCTGGTTCGACAGTTGAAATCCATAGTAAGTCCTACTATTTTGTTAACAGCGTATTACGCCTTCTTCAACTCGCATCTCAGGTATGGTATTATTTTGTGGGGAAACTCCTTATCTTCGGAAAGAGTTTTCAAGCTGCAGAAAAAAGCAGATTACAAAGACACATGCCGTCCTATATTCAAAAATTTAGTCCCTTCCTTCTTTATATATTTATCAATCGCTTCTTGAAATCCACGAAAATAAAATTTAATTTGATACAAACGCACATTTCCATGATTACAGTACTCATAACTCGGAACTCATAAGACCTTCAAGATATAGATTTAATAAATCTGCACCTAATTCTCTGAATACGAAACTGTATAATATCCTACCACAAACAATGAAAAATCTCCCACTTCAAAACTTCAAATATTTAATCAAAAAAGAACTTATATCCAAATGCTATTACAATGAAGATGAATATATGACCAACCCACCTGCTGCTGCACCGTTGTGTAATGTAATTCATTATTTTAATTTCAAATATTTTAATTCTGAATGTTGTTTTATTGACACTTTTGGTATTTTAAATGATATGTTGGTGTTTTTGTTTACTTTTTATATTTACTCATATTTGTATTTGAATATTTGTTCTGTTTAAAACTTTGACCTGCTACAAATGTATGTCTTTACATAACGTAGTCAAATAAACGCTATCTATCATTTATAGGCCTACCTTCATAATTACCAATTTTGCCAAATTATTATAAAAATGTTTGAAGAATAGATTACACGATTATCTCGAGAATATCAACATCCTAAGTAGTAAGCAGTTTAGTTTTCAAAAAGGAATCAATACAGATGATTCAATGTTTCATTTAGTGAATCATATTAAAAAAAACCTAGACAACAATAAAAAATGTATAGGTGTATTCATAGACCTGGCAAAGGCTTTCGGCACGGTCCCGCATGACGGACTGCTTGTTGTTCTTAGACATTATGGAGTGAGGGGCCCAGTGTTGAAAGTCTTTGAAAGCTACTTGACCAATAGATCACAGCAAGTTAAAATCCAAAATGTATACAGTCTCCCCAAGACCATAGAAATAGGTGTTCCTCAAGGTACTGTACTTGCTTTTTATTACATATATAAACTCCTTGATACAAACTGATATAAGTGGTAACATCATATCTTATGCTGACGATACAGTACTTCTTTTCGGTGATAAAACATGGAAACATGTAAAATTGAAATCTGAAAATGGCATGAGTATTTCTGAAAATGGCATGAGTATTGCTAAAAAGTGGTTTGACCAAAACAAATTATCATTAAATATAAACAAAACAACATACATCGCATTTTCTCTTAGTAATGCAAACAGACCTTCCTACACTAATTTGCAATTTCCAAATACTGATCTAAGAATTCAAGAAAGTTTTTCCACATGATATTTAGGCATCACAATAGACAAAAATCTGAAGTGGTATGATCTTATAATATATTTGTGCAAGAGAATCAGAAGGTTAATCTCCAAATTTCATACAATACGGAAATTCATGAGAAAAAATACTTTGCTAATGGTTTACAAGGGACTTGTGGAATCGGTAATAAAGTATGGGATTATTGTATGGGGTGGTTTGTATACCATTACCATTATATGCATTATTATCGTTAAATTTTAAAAATTATTTTCAATAAGGATAAGCTATATCACACTGCTGATTTGTATAATGCTGATATTCTTAATGTTGGAATGTTATATTTTCACAACATGTGCCTCTTCATGTACAAGAATAAAAAAAAAACCCTATTACAAAACTTACAAATTTACATATTCAGGTTCCCTTTTATAACAAAGATGCTAATCAAATATTTTTTACCAGTTTAGGCCCAAAAATATTTAACACGCTACCGCTAGAAATAAAAATTATAATTCTTTTTTTAACTAGTTCTCTAAAGTTTGCCGACGTCGTGTATATGAAAATTATTCATTATATTTGGAATTGTTATAGTTAGATCGGGGGGGTGTCGATGTGGCTCTCGGCCTCTCCGTGCCTCGACCTATAAGGTGTTTTTGTTGTTATAGATAATATCTGATTCTAGATAGTTCTGGAGTAATTCACACCCAATTTATGTGTTGGCATTCTGACTAAAACATATTTTAAAATGTGATTTAAGTATACCTAATGAATATCTCTGATTTGAGCACATACATACCCTAGGTCTAGGTGCATTAGGTATTCTGTAAGTTTATTGTATAATTATATACTATCATCTGATCTAATCTGAAAAACTTTTGGGAAAATCAGTGCTTTAAATTTTTTTTTCCAAATCAATTTTTCTGAGAAGAATTTGCCTGCTCTTAATCAACGTTTTTCAGGTTCATTTGGGAGCTTTGAAAATTTTCTTATGTAACCTGCTTCTATGTTGGTTGATTGAAGACCATGTTATAGTCTGAACTTAAATTACAGATTTCTGGAAAAATTGGGATTTAAATCGTCTTGCTGGTGAATTGTCAGAATCCAAAGTCAATCATTTCGATAATGGAGTTATATGGAAGAGTGAAGATCTCTCAGAATGTAATGACAATTCGTTAACAAATAATGCAGAATCCAAAATGGAGATAATCAAAATGGAGGATGACATTGACATCATTTACCATGATGTCAAACCTGACATATGTGAGGAAAAATCACGTGGAAAAAGTGAAAATGGGTTGTACCCGAAGGTTACTGATATATTAAATGGAACAGAAATTGGACCGAACTTTTCTCATGGACTTTCGAAAGGTAAGGTGGTATTTAAATAGAGTATAAACAAAAAGATACACACCTGTACTATAAGTAAAAACATTTGACCATACAAACTTTCAGAGATTAGTGGAATGAATTAATTCATGGAAGATTTTTTTTTAATTAAATTAAACATTTTGAAACTTTTTCATATTTTTGTTTTTGCATACAACAATTTTTTCCTATTTGGTATAAAGATTTTATTCCGAAAATTCTCATAATTTCTCCATTTTTTTTAGACTCCGAAACAATGCCTCAACAAAATAGAGTAGTGGATGACACAGCTGTGGAAAAAGACAATGATCATCATGAGAGAACTCATACTGGGAAAAAACCATTTCAATGCAAAATATGTTCAAAGAGTTTTAGAGTAAAAGACTCATTGTTGTATCATGAGAGAATTCATACAGGGGAAAAACTATTTCAATGCAAAATTTGTGATAAATCATTTAACCGAAAGTCGAGTCTTGAGAAACATCAGAGAATTCATACAGGGAAAAAACCATTTCAATGCAAAGTTTGTTTGAAATGGTTTAACCACAAATCAAATCTTACGAGACATGAGAGAACTCATACAGTGGATAAATCATTTCTATGCAAAATTTGTGATAAATCATTTAACCGAAAGGAGAGTCTTGAGAAACATCGGAGAATTCATACAGGAATTCAATGCAAAATTTGTTTGAAATTGTTTAGGGACAAGGCTAGTCTTAGGAGACATGAAAGAACTCATGCAGTGGAAAAACCATTTCAATGCAAAATGTGTTCGAAGTCGTTTAAGCTCAAGGGGAATCTTAGGATACATATGAGTCTTCATACGGGGGAAAAACTATTTCAATGCAAAATTTGTTTGAAATGGTTTGTCATCAAGGGGCAACTTACGAGACATGAGAGAATTCATACAAGGGAAAAACCATTTCAATGCACCATTTGTATGAAATTGTTTAAGAAGAAGGGGCATCTTAGGAGTCATGAGAGAATTCATACAGGTGAAAAACTATTTCAATGCAAAATTTGTTTAAAATTGTTTGTCTACAAGGGACATCTTACGAAACACTAGAAAATTCATAGAGGGGGAAAAACTATTTCAATGCAAAATTTGTATGAAATTGTTTAAGGAGCATCTTACGAGTCATGAGAGAATTCATACAGGTGAAAAACCATTTCAATGCAAAAATTGTTTGACTACTAGGCGCATCTTACGAATCATGAGGTAACTCATACAGGGAAAAAAAACAATTCAACATAAAATTTGTGATAAATCATTTAACCGAATTTTGAATCTTGCGGTACATATTAGACTTTATACAGGAGAAAACCCATTTCAATGTTAAATTTGTCCAAAGAATTTTACACAAAAGTGCATTGATTGATCATGGGAGAATTCATACAGGGGAAAAACTATTTCAATGTAAAGTTTGTCCAGAGTTTTACAGGAAAACACTCATTGTTGAATCATGAGAGAATTCTTAGAGAAGAAAAACCATTGTAGTGCAAAATTTGTCCGAAATCTTTTATCCAGAAGGTGAATCTTACGACACATGAAAGAATTCATAGAGATTGATAACTATTTCAATGCAAAATTTGTTCAGAATCATTCAACCAGAAAGGGAATGATGATATATGTGAGAATCCATACCAAAGAAAAAACATTTTAGTGCAACAAAGTTTGGCAATAAAATCCAGTTTTATAAATATAGATTTGTAAATTAAAAAATATATTTATTGTCGTAGGCGAATCGACCTTCAGGCTATAGTGCACAAAAAAAAATATTGCAATTTTCAAACGTTTTCAGTCAAACGACTATTTGTCAGAATTTTAAAAGAGTAACTGTAGAAAATGAATTATATATATATATATATATTTTATATATATATAATATATTTTATGTAATTTTTCGAACCATGTAATTAGATATGATTTGGATTGTTCTGTATAAAATATCAGTATTGTGTTTGCACGACGTTTCTCCTGAAGCTTCAGGCTTTTTCAATTGTTTTATAACACAGATTCCAACAGGTAGAAAATAAATTGACCAAATAGGCCATCTGATTGGAACGTTTCATTTTGCAATTTTGTGATAATCTTTGAGTATTCACTTGAGTTTGTAATTTTCTTTTTAACAATTACATCGCTTGGATTTAGGTTTTTTTCCTAAATCCAGCGCTATGTAATTGTTAAAAAGAAAATTACCAAACTAAGTGAATACTCAAAGATTATCACAAAAAATGTGCAAAATGAAACGTTCCAATCATGATGGCCTATTTGGTCAATTTATTTTCTACCTGTTGGAATCTGTGTTATAAAAAGACTTGAAAAAGCCTGGAGGCTTCCAGGAGAAACGTCGTCGCAAAAAATTAAAAAACACAGATTCTATACTGGGTTTTATTATATATTTTATATATATATTATATATATATATATATATATATATATATTATATATATATATATATATATATATATATATATATATATTTTATATATATATATATATTTATATATATATATATATATATATATTTATATATATATATATATATATATATATATATATATATATATATATATATATATATATATATATATATATATATATATATATATATATATATATATATATATATATATATATATATATATATATTTAGTAAATTATGATCTGATCCGGACATGTGAAAATTATGGCATATCCGGGTTGGATCATAATTTTCTATATTCATAATGTTTCACGAAATAAGTTCATTTTTTACAATTCCTTTGTGAAAATTCTGACAAAATTTCCCCTGATGATAGTTGTTTGACCGAAAACGGTCGGGAATTGCAAATAAAAAGATTTTTTTGTGCACTATAATCGATTTGCCTATAACAATAAATATATACCTGCATACAACCTCCTTCTGTGTTAAAATCCAGTTTGTTGACATTTGAAAGAATGCAAACAGGATAAAAACTCAGCAATGCAAAATTTATTTAAAATCGTTTAGTTTTATGGATGAAAAACTCCCAACAATTAACATGAAAAAACACCTGAATACACATAATTGAGAATAAAAAATAATTCCAATGAGCGCCTTACAGTGAAATATCTAGGCATCTACATTGATAACCATCTCAGATGGGAAAAACACATTGAATTTTTGATTAAAAAACAGACCAATGCTTTACAGATTTAAATTTCTATAACATTTCACCCGCGAAATTTTCTAAAACACTAAACTTTGCGTTAGCGGAAAGTCATATAATTTATGGAACCATTGCTTGGGGAGTGGCATCAACCCATATTATGGGTAACTTGGAAACAATTCAAAAGTACATACTGAAAGTCATATATAAGAAACCTCGCCAATACTCCACAGAAATGTTGTATAACGAAACCCAAATATTTGACGTCAACCAACTCTATGCGAGGACTATTCTAGTAAAACAGCGCAAAGACAGGAACTTTAAAAAAATGTTGATCATGAACATAATACCCGGCAAAAAACCAAAAGAATGTTGATTGTTCCTCACCCTAAAAAAACTATAGGATTGAAATGTTTCACTTACCTTGGTCCAAAACTGTATAATAAATTGCCCGAAGAGATCAAAAAATTTAAATTCGAGTAGAATTTCAAGAATAAAAAAAATGCATCCAATTTATACGCAGAGAACATATCCGTGAATTTATCAATAGTAATAATACCACATTCGTTTTGAACACCTAATATTAGTTTAGAGATGTTCATTTTACAAATGTAATCACTAACATTGTTATAGCCACCACAATATATTAATACATGAATAAATTGTATAGACTGAATGTCACATAGTTGCCCATGCACAAGGTTTTTTTATGGGTTCTCTGCGATTTATTCATCACAATATACATGTAATATGTATTCACTTAGTGTCAGCTCATCTCATCCATAGATTTGTATAATGATTCTTATATGAAAACTAATTATTACTTTAGTCGAATTCTATTGAATAAAGATAGTAAAGTCACTGTACTCATTGTATTACTCTGCTGATGAATAATGATGTTTCTTCGCAAAACAATCCAATACTACTTGACAAAATTCATACAGGTGAGAAAACATCTCAATGCAAAATTTGCCAAAGAGTTTTGCAGGAAAAAACAATGTTGCATCATGACCATTTCAATGTAAGATTTGTTCAGAAAGATTTATAGTAAAAATCAATTTGTTGCTTCACGAGAGAATTCACACAGCGGGAAAACCATTTCATTGGTGAAATTTGTTCTAAATCGTTTATACTGAATAATATACGTAAAGTTGGGAACAATAAAAACCTTCCCAAATCCCTTCGCCCGATCAGCTTGACATAATTTTTTCTGAAAGCCACAGATAAGATCCTGGATAGGCACATACGAAAAGATGTGCTGAAGGAAAACCCTCTCGGCACCCACCAGTACGCTTACCTGGCAGGAAAATCAACAGAAACTGCATCAGAGAACCTCGTTGGAAAACTGAACGATTCTCTGAGATGCGGAGAAATTGCAGTAGCTGCCTTTTTCGACATTGAAGGAGCATTCAACAATGCACTACCGATATGCCTACACAGAGCAGCAATTAACAATGGGATTTCAGAAACTGTTTGTAACTGGATCGAGGCGATGCTAAGATACAGAATAATCTCGAGTTCCCTCCACCAGGAGAAAATCGTGGCAAGGGCGGTCCACAGGGAGGAGTTTTATCACTTCTACTGTAGGCACTTCTCGTAGACGATCTGATCACGACTCTCATGGGGGAGGAAATCGAGGTTCAAGCCTAAGCTGACGACATAGTTATAACAGTTAGAGGAAAGTTTGGAGAGGTGATATCGGATATACTCCAAGCGGCTCTCAGGAATATCACTAGGTGGTGTGAAAAAAGAAGAACTACCGGTCAACACCAGCAAGACAGTGATAGTACCATTTACCAGAAGGAGGAAGCTAGATTTATTAACAAAGCCGGTCCTCTATGGTGAAATAATTCCATTCAAGGAAGAAGTCAAATACCTAAGGGTGATTCTAGATAAGAAACTCACGTGCAATGCTCATATAGAAAAAGTATCCAATAGAGCAAGGCAAGCCCTATGGACTTGTAAAAGAATCTGTGGGAAAACATGGGGAATGCAACCCAAATGTACTGGCTTTACCTCACAGTGGTAAGGCCTATGGTCACCTACGGAGCGGTCATCTGGTGGATCACAGAAGAGTGCACGAGAAAAGCTCAACAAACTATCTGATCATAACAGGGGCAATGTCCGCTATCCCGACAGCAGCAATGGAAGTCCTCCTCAACATACCTCCTTTGCACATTTGCTTAGAGAGGGAGGCAAGATTGAGTGTATACAGAAACCTGTCGAGGTCAACTAGTAATAGGGGAGGAAGTAGTCACAAGAACGAGATAAAATCGCATCCGATTCTAGCAATCCCATCAGTCACAATGATCCCTCATTACAACTTTGATAGACCTTATGAGATTCTCCTCCCAGGCAGAGACGAATGGGAGACGAAAGAACGAGAACTCACAAGGGCCAATCTACAATGTTACACAGACGGCTCCAAAACGGAAGACGGAGTTGGGGCTGGAGTACATGGAGTACAACCAGAATTTACCCTTAGTGTAAATCTGGGACAGTACGCCACAATATTTCAGGCAGAAGTCCATGCAATCAAACTCTGCCTGCAAGAAATTCTGAACAGAAACAGTAAAAATCAAACGATCGAAATCATGTCGGACAGCCAAGCAGCACTAAATGCTCTGGCATCAAGTCTGATAGAATCCAGATTAGTATGGAACTGCATGAAAGTCCTTCAAAGTGTAGGCAGGAACAACAGAATAACTCTGCTATGGGTCCCTGGGCATAAAGACTTTGAAGGAAATGAGAGAGCTAACCTTCTGGCAAAAGAAGGCACTATGAAGGAGTTCATAGGATCAGAGCCCTTCTTCGGAATATCAAAGAGCATAACAAAATAAGTGTTTTCAGACTGGACCGAGCGGAAAAAACGCGCGTACTGGTATGAAACAGTGGGACAAGTCCACTCGAAGGCACTTATACCAAATCCTTCGAAAAAAAGAACAGCAGCCCTATTAGAACTGAATAGGAAAAACCTGAGGATTATAACTGGGCTACTGACAGGTCACTGTAGACTGCGAAAGCATCCTCAAAGATTCGGACTTGAGGAGAGTGAAGAGTGTCGCTTTTGTCAAGACGAGGAAGAAACAGCAGAGCACATCTTGTGCAGATGCAAGGGTCTGGAACGAACAAGATTCTACCGTCTACCGTATGGATTACGGGCAGCTAGAGCCCAAAGACCTGGAAAAGATATCACCGAGAGTCATCATCGACTTCGTCAGAAGCGCAGGACTTGAAGGTGAATTCTAATTTAATCAGGATCGAGCCACAATAGATCTGAGAAGGTCGCAGTGGAAGGGGCGGTTATCGCCCCACTCAAAAAGAACCTAACCTATACTGAATAACAAGAGTTTACAAAAACCAAATAAATTATGGTTTGTACGTGATGGATGTCCCGCTCATTCTGCTAGAATTGTTTCTGAATGGTTAAATGGGCAATTTGGTGATAAATGGTTAGGACAAAATACCCAGTGGCCTCCTTGTTCACCAGAACTCACCCCAATAGATTTTTTTATGGGGACATTTAAATAAAAAGTATACAAGGATCGACCATTTAATAATGTTGAGGAGCTTGACAATTCGATACTATTTCATTGCAGAAATATTCCAGCAAATGTATTGGCGAGCTACTCTCAGTGAATTTTATCATCGGACAATTAGATGCATTGAACGATTTTTTATTTTTTTGCATTTTAAATATTTTCTGTTCTAATTTATTTTGATTTGTTAATTAATAGAATATAGAATAGAATAGAATATATTTCAAGATTAGTACATCCTAATATTTACAGATCCAACTGAATAAAAATTTATCTAAAATTAAAATCACAAAAAGTTACTACACATACTTATTTCAATACAACAAAAATAAATTAAATTTTACCTAAATCACAGCAAGTTTTTTTGTTTCAAGTACTCCTTAAGCAATTTTTTTAATTTTCTAACTGTATCACATTCTTTTATATTTTGGGGAAGAGAATTATATTCATTTAACCCTTTATAGAATATTGAGTTCATACCCCTATTAGTAAGCACTCTACTAAGATAGAAATTATTATGAGATCTTGTTTGATACCCATGTATTTCTCTACTGAAAATAACAAACTGATTTAGATACTCTGGCATTAGGCCCTTCAATAATTTAAAAATAAAAGTCAATGCAAACATTATGAGTCTTTCATTTACTGATTGCCATTGCAATGTTTCCAACATGTGGCGAATAGGTGTGCGCCTGTTATCCTCATTCCTCTGTTTTGAAGTTTCTGAAGTGATGATCGAGCATTATTATCTAGTAAATACAGAACTGTAGCACAGTAATCGAAATGTGGCCGCACAATAGTGTTGTACACTGTTATTTTAGTTTGGATGGACAATGCTGATGCTATTCTTGAAAAGAAGAATAGTTTTTTTGATATTTTATTTTTTATCACGTTGAAATGTTCTTTAAACGACAAGGTTTCATCCAACATAACACCCAAATATTTAAAGTTATGTACAATTTATATTTTTTCGCCTTCAATAACTAAACTAATATCATTTATATTGATGTTTCTGTGTTTTTATGGGCTTGTTATGATCATAGCTTTCGTTTTTTGAACATTAAGTTTTAACTTATTAATTTTAAAATAGTTCTCCAATTTTGCCATTTCTATATTCATTCTGTTCACTACGTTATTTAGTGAATCACCACTTACAGCTAATAATGTATCATCTGCATACAGATTCGCGAAATCACAGTTAATGTTGCAAGATAAATAATTTAGGTACAAAATAAATAAAAGTGGGCCTATAATACTCCCCTGGGGTACACCTATATCAACTGGCTTTTCATTTGACACTTCTTTATTTATTTTTACAACTTGACTTCTATTTGTTAAGTAATCGTTTAGCCACTTTAAGGCAACTCCCTCAAAACCATAATACCTTAGTTTAGCTCTTGATATATCCCTATCATTGGCCTCATAAGCTCTTTTCAGATCTATAAACACTTTCACAATATATTTACCTTTATCAATTAAATTACTCCAGTTTGTTATTGTTAACAGTAGTGCTGTCTCACACGAGTGTTTGTTACGAAAGCCAGACTCATTATATGCTGCAGTTTCTATTATTTTTTCAACTGTGGGCAAGTGTTTATAGGTCGAAATTCACTAGCATTACTTATATACCAAACCAAGTAAATAAAAACCACAGGTCTCAATTTGTTTTTTTTAATTATTACATTCAAAACATCATGCACGTTTTTTAAATTCAATATTTTGTCTTTCAAGTCTTTTAGGGTTATTTTTTTTTATTGTTAAACCTAGAATTTATAACTATATCTGGTGGGCTCCATTCAGAAACGTATGGTATCGATTTTTGTATTTCGACTACACTAGAAATTAAATATTCATTAAAACGATGGGCAATTTCATTTTTGGTTACAGCCGTTACTATGTTATTTTCTATAGTAAAAGTAACAAAGGTATTGGAGAAAGAGACATCTTCATTTTTTACCAATTTTTTTAACGTTTTCCACATTTTTTTAGTATTTCCGGCTACAGCATCAATCTCACTCTCATAGTACCTTTGTTTTTTCCACTTTAAGCAATTTGTTACCTCATTTCTTAGGCTTGCAAATTCCTGCCACAGTGTTAGACTATTTTCTGTGTTAGACTTTTTAAACATTTTGTATGCCCTATCACGAGTCATGGCCTTTTGTTTGACTTCATTTTCATACCACGGTAAGCTGTTGAATTTATTTATAAATGTTTTTAGTGGACATACTTCATTTAATAATAATATTTGAATATATTTCATTTGGGTCAACTGAGTTTACTGACCATTTACATTCTATTAGAAAGTTATTTTCATTTATTCTGAATTCTTTCTTTACCATAAATCCATTTTTATTATTATAAAATTTGACGGTTATAAGGTCATGATCCGTGATTTTTGGCTCACTGTGTACCTGAGCGATTACATTCTTAAAATGTATAATTACAAAATCTATCAGAGTTTTACTTGTTGAAGTATACCTAGGGGTTCTGTAATAATTTGTTCCATTCCATATTTAGTGATAATATCAATGAACTTGACCAATCGTCGAGAGACTGAAAAAATTATCCCAGAAGTTTGCCAACAATCAAAACAATATTCAAATTATCCAAACCCAATCCATTAGTAGAGCCCCGACAGTGAACCCAAGATTCAAGTTTCCAGCAAACACCTTGATGGAATGCCTCAACACTTTAGCAGAAAGGCCAGGAAATTAACAAATCTCAATTTTTTTTTTTTTTTTTTGCAAATCAAAATATTTATATATATATATATATATATATATATATATATATTTTGCATATACAAAATAATGTAACTATCACTGAATTACGAATGTATAACAGGCTGAAGGACTCCGGTCGGTAGCCTATTGGGTAACCAATAAAGTACTTTTATTATTATTATTTTCAATGAACTTATCCTTATAAAAACTTTCATTTAACAAGTCTATATTGAAATCTCCCAATATCAACAGACGTTCATGTGTAGCAGATATTTCATCACAGAGTTCCTCAAAGTCACTTAGAAAAGTAGCGTGGCTTGCATTTGGGGAATGATACATTACACAAAGATTAATTTTGAAAGAATTATACATTACTTGATTACTATCGTTTCGGACGTCCATCGTCTTAATGTATTTAAAAGGTTTTCACGACGTTTCGAATGCTTGTATCTGCAATCGTCTTCAGGTGAGTACTGACAAGTTTAGGTGCTACTTACCAATTTATATGACTGTCGGCGCAATGGTGCGTGCAATTCCGCCATGTGCAGCGGTGCGTGTAATTTCGCGCGGTGTGGTGGTGCGTGAAGTTTCGCGCCTCTGCAGCCCGCCAGAAAGAGCAATCAGGGGTTTCCATACGTTCTTGATCTCAACGCTTGGTTGACTAAAGGCGTTATTGGCTTCGATGTAGGCGGCCTCTTTGAACTTTCGTTTGAACCAATGCTCCTCTCTATGTAAAACACTTGCGTCGTCCCATAGAACTCGATGGTGCTCAGTCCAGGCATGGTCAGCGATTCCCGATTTTGATGTTTTTCCACGTTGAGTCCATTTCTTGTGCTCATCCAATCTTACCGATAACGGTCTCTTTGTCTCTCCAATGTAGGAATCTCCGCATTCACGTGGAACTTCATAAATGCAATTCTTACTGATTTCATTTTTGTTGTCAGGTTTGGTCTTGGTCAGGAAACTCCGTAAAGTACTGCCGGATTGGAAGCAGCTCTTGATGTTGAACTTGTTTCCGATCCTTCTGATCTTCTCGGAGATACCTCTGATGTACGGAAGGCAGATCACTGTGCTTTGTTGTTGCTCTTCAGATGTCTTCGTTCTCCGGAGTTGTTTCAATACTTCTTCTAGGAGTTTCTTGGGATATCCATTCCGGTGGAGGTCCTCCTGATGTGGTTTAATTCGGCATCTAGTGACTCCACGTCGTTGCATATGTGCGTTGCTCTCTCTACCAATGTTCTCACGATCCCTCTCCTCGTCGAACTCGGATGGTTGGAGCTGTAACTGAGGTACTGCCCCGTATGTGTCTTCTTTCTGTAGACGGAGGTGCGAATTTCATTGCCTATTCTCTCAACGTTCACATCGAGGAAGGGTAAGGCACTGTTGGTTTCCATTTCCATCGTGAATTGGATCGAATCCCTGATTCTGTTAATTCTTGAGAAGAAATCCTAGAGATGTTTGTCTCCGTGATTCCATATATAATGAAGGTGTCATCCACGTACCTCAACCACAGCTTTGGTTTGTATTCTGCCTCCCGTATAGCCAATTCCTCGAACCAGTCCATGTATATGTTGGCGATGATTGGAGAAAGGGAAGATCCCATCGGGAGTCCGTCGACTTGAGAGAAGAATCGGTCCTTTTCCTGGAAATATGAGTTCTGTAGGCAGCACTGCAGTAATTCCAATATTGCATGGGTAGGAAGGTCAGTCCTCTCGTGCAGCTGATCATCCTCTTCGAGTTTCCTTTTGATGATACTGAGAGATTCCTCTATAGGGACATTGGTGTAAAGGCTCTCCACATCGAAGCTGATGAAACGATCTTCTGGTCCAAGTTCAACATCTGTGATGGTGTCAACAAAGTGCTTGGAATTCTTGACGTATGAACTGCAATTTCCTTGTAAGGGTTGTAGTATCGGTAGGAGGTATTTCGATAACTTGTAGGTTGGTGAGTTCCGTGAGCTGGTGATCGGTCTCAGTGGCATGTCTGGTTTGTGGATTTTCGGAAGCCCGTAGAGATGCGGTGGTTTGCTGTAGTGTGGCGTTAGATGTGATCGTTCGTTGTCCGGAATGAAGTCTTTCATCATCATTGCGCCGACAGTCATATAAATTGGTAAGTAGCACCTAAACTTGTCAGTATTCACCTGAAGACGATTGCAGATACAAGCATTCGAAACGTCGTGAAAACCTTTTAAATATTAAGACGATGGACGTCCGAAACGATAGTAATCAAGTTACCACATTGTCTACAACCTCCGAATATACATTACTTTGTTCACTATTCCCCAGTAGTTCATTTCATTGACATTTTTAGTTTTCATCACTTTCAAGTCCTTTCGAACATACAACAGTACTCCACCTATGTGACGACTACTGGAATCACACCTTACTAAATTATAGTTGTTGATAACCAACTCGACATCAGTAAAATTGTCTGTTGTTCTTGCTTCTGAAAACATCAGGAAACCTGGATTATAATTGCAAAGGCCTTGTAGCTGATCCTTGTGCCCAATAAAACTTTCTGCATTAGCATATATTAGGATGTTTAACTAAACATTTCTTTTGTTGAGAATGGTCGGGATCCCTTTAATATATTTAATAGTTTTAGAGGCATCATTGCATTTTTCAAGTTTCAATTAAGTTATAATAAAAATAAGCCGATAAAAATTAGCAAAACCATCGGCACCACATTTGAATACGTTTAAAAACATTGTATTATTGCTTTTGAGATTTGGGTGCGTTTAGTGCATACATTATTGATATTGTTTTGTTAATATTAATTAATAATAATAATGTTTACACCCTTATTTTTTTCCATGAGTATTCGCGATAATATAGTAGGATTTCATGCCAGTCGATTAATTTGTACCATTTTTTAATGAACATTTAAAATACAAAATTTCTCCTTCAAATTATAGTTTTCTAATATGCATATTATCATTACTACTGTTTTTCCTTCTTAAAACGAATTTTTGCGAAATTTTGTTTAATATCATTGCAACAAATATGAATTTTGTGATTCACTAAAAAATTAAAAATCCAAGTTAATTTTACAAATATATTGAATTTGAACTAAGTTATACGAAATTGATTTGAATTTGATTAATTTATGAAAGTGTTATTTTTTCTTGGGAGACCATGTTTTGGCATAACTTTTAATTCTAAGCATCTTTGACTAATATTGATCCCTGAGGAATACCTCTTAACAATTGCCTTTTTTGTCTACGAGATTCTCCGCATTCTACCACCTGAAATATCTCAATCAGGTATGATTCTATCATATCAAGGCATACACCTCTCATACCATAGAAATATAATTTATTAATGAGAGTTTGATGATTCACACAATCGAACGCCGAGGTTAGATCAGTGAAAATACCAATATCTTTATCTTTAGTCTCAAATGCATCTTTTATGTAACTTGCGAGAGAGTTTATCGCGTCCGATGTTGATTTACCCCTTCTGAAGCCAAATTGGTGCGGTCTCAAAATATCATTCATTTCTAGAAATTGAATGGCATTTATTTAATTTAATTGCTCACATAATATACTCTTATAACATAAGTAATATAAGTATAAAAACTATGGAAATTATAAGTTACATTTTATTTTATTTGTTGCACCTAAGTGTATAACACTTGTATGTGCAAATATCGGCTTACTAAATTATTGTAATTTTAGAATATAGGTCGAGTATCTGGTTATAAGTGTTTGTTTGGTGTTATAACCATAATACATTCTAGTGTGTAAATGATAATAGGTAACATAAATAATTAATCTAAAATTTGTTGAGTACCTTTAAAGTGTACAAAGCTTCCAACTTGTAGTTTGTACAAATATATTTTTTTACAATTTTTATTGAATAGTTTCACCTTTTTATTATAGAAAACAATTCAAATTATAATAAAGCTAATCTAAGTTGGTGTCCTCTTGCTCATAGAAAAGGACGAATGCTTCTTCACTTATAATGGATTGTGATGATATCGGTGATATTCTGGAGTCATTGTACTCGTGCCATATGCCTGCATAAGGGTGCTTACAGTAAGCCGTGTAGTGTCCGCTATAAGTTGTTCCACTATGGTTGGATACAGCATACAAGTTGTATTGATATCTGCTGCATAATTACTCATATCCAATCCTTTGAGAGGAAAGTCAATGTTGACATTTAATTTTCCCATAAATCTCCCCAAGGGCGAAAATAGTTTCAAGTGAATTACTAATATTTTGGGGAATTTATATATACATAGTGACTTTGTACATTTTATTCTTTCCTTACATTTATAACAAGTTGGTTTCTCTTCGCCATCTAAAATTTCTTCTCTAATAAACAAGTCTAAACATTGTGACAGACTCAGCTGGCCAGGTCTCTGTGGAATATCAAGTGAAAGGTCCCAGAAAGGGTCAAAAGAGACAGAACAATGGCCACAAGAAGAACAGAACAACGATGATTTTAGTTGACCAACAAAGTTATCAACCATTTCCGAGTTGTCCATTCTTAGATATCTTGTCCAAGACTCCTGTGCCTTTTCAAGATTGCTCAGTTTTTCATCAATTTCTATCAAAATAGGTTTGGGCTTTTCAATCACTCTTCATGAAGACCTTCCAATAAATATCTGAGAAATTCTTGGGTGTCCTGTTGAGCGTACCCCATGAAGCGAGGTGCGAATATTTGTATCTGGCATTTCAAAGAAACAGTATTTACCACCCTATCAGACAAATCTTCTGACCAAAGTTCTTTTATCACAATCGCAAATGCTTTTATCAGAGCACCTTTCATGCTTGATATGCTTGTGTTGATATCCCTCATATGCTCGTCTTTTCTCAGATACTCGAGCAACCATCTGGTGTTCGATAAACTATTGTATTATACTATTCATGAAGCAGGTGTTGCCAATATTCTTCAACCCATTGAGTCCAAGTGGTCTAATGGTATTGTAGTTACTTGAGTTGGATTGAGATATGTCAGAACAAGTAATTTTTTGGGAGGAGAAAAACAAATCATTTTTCTTCAAAGTTTTTCTTCTAGATGTGTCTTCCATTTCGTCAGAGTTCACTTCTTCTATTTGCCTTGATGGTGAAGAAGTAAGAAGTGGGACTGTAGAAATGATTGAGGAATTGCTCAAAATTCTCAATCCTGGAGGACGGATAAACATTTCATCCAAACTTTTAGAAGTAGGAATAGAACCCAGGACAGATGCAGCGTTTTCTCTCTGGATTGCAATACTTATACGTTGAAACAGGAAAGTCCTCGCTCTAGGATCATTAGTTTTATCAATGAGTTTATGGCCGATAATTTTGAAAAATTCCAATGCATATTTACCAAAAGAACCGTAGGTTTCGATAGCTATTGGATAAAAATTATATTGATCAATCAAACTGGAATATTTTTTAATCTTCAATTTTTCAGCAGAATTTGTAGCACCACCAACAGTCTTTGATGTTAGATTAATATGTGAAGGAGCAACAGTGTCTGCACAGGTGAAGTCCCAAACTAGTGGTTTTCCATGGCTCCAAGGAATGAGAGACATCCCATCTGGACGTTTACCATCGTCACGAATTATTCCTAAGGGTTTCAAAACAGAAGGAATGTCAGCAGTTGACAAAGCACGTTTAATTAAATCGTTAACAGTGGAGTGTCGTGAGAAACGTCCCGAACTATATTTACAACTCAAACCATGAATACCTTTATCATTGACGTTGGATCCACATCTGCATGTATGGCTAACACAAATCGAACAACCCAAACGTAGACCAACAGAAATCCTGAAGGATTCATTATCCAATAACGTTCCAAGGAATGCAACAGGAAGGGCTTTAAGCCAAGCTTCAGATTCCTTAGTGCATACTGCCTTGAGACGAGCCTTTTCGAATTGAGAGTTAGCAGCTGACTCAAGGAGTTTTGTAGATGAAGATTCGATAAGAGGAATATCCCAGGATTTATGTGAGAGTTTATAACTAGGTGTAGAGATACCTGTTTTGTATTAAGTGAGAATTTATTAAAATCCAACCACTCTTAACATTTTGGACGCCTTCTGCCGCTTTTACTTTTACACCATCCCAAGAGTCATCTGCTCATGAGATTGTAGATTTACTTATATTGAGGCTTAGTAGTGAATTTATGTATGAGATAAAGAGTAACGGCCCCAATACAGTACCCTGAGGGATGTATACTTGATATTTAAAGGTTAACTTACTGAGTCTCCAATTTTTACAGTATGTTTTCTATTATTGAGGTAGTTTTTGAGGATTTCTGACACGGTTCCACGGATCCCGTAATTTTCCAAAACCTCAAGGAGTCTATTATGTGGAACGTCAAAACCTTTAGCTGAATCCAAGAAGACTGCAATACATTTTTTATTTTTTTCCAAGCTGTCTTTTATTGAGTTAAGAACTTCATACATTGCATCAGAGGTAATTTTACTTTACCTAAATCCCAATTGATTTTTATGTAATATTTTATGCTTATTTAGATGACCATAGAGTCTAATTTTTAAGCATTTTTCGTAATTTTTTTAAAAATTACTCATGCTAATGGATCTGTAATTAGAGATATCTGTCGCATTACTATTTTTATGGATTGGGGTTATTATTGAAGTTTTTTAAATTTGTCTGGGACTATGTCTGTTTCAAATATTAAGTCGATTATATATAAGAGTGGGGATATAATATACGAATGTATAAGTTTTAATGTTTTAGTAGTAATTCCATCTATTCCTGGAGAAGAGTTATTTTTTAGCGAGTTAATGTGTTCATAGATTCAGAAATAGTTGGGTATCTATTTTTGTAGTCATTAGCAGAACTTTTGATCTGACTAGCCATTTTTAAACCAATTTCTTTGAAATGTTTGTGGCAATAGTTAGCCATGTCAACATCATTTATTAATATTAAAATACTTTCAAGAACGATGGTAATATAGATACTATAGAAGTTTTTTGCTTCAGAGCACTAATCTTTTTTGTATGGGAAGCACTCTACCAATTTTCAACTCTTGTGGAAAATATCCGTCAGTGAGGCATGCATTGATTATATCTGTTAACGGATCAGTTATGTATAGAGGACCACTTTTGATGACAAACGTATTTACACCTTTTATATCCTCAGTTTTCTTATTTTTGAGGTGGCTCCGTATTATTCTAATATCATCTGAAGTCAAGGCTCTGATAAACATTGAGTTGTTTATATTATACTTTTTTTCAAGTATCCTGATTGGGTCGGTACCAGAAAAGTTTCCCAAGTGGAATTCATATTGATGAAGAATTCGTTCATCTGATCTGCAGTTAGGTTCTCTGGACTATTCGAGATTTTATTCTTTCGACTCGGTTCAGTATTGATCTGCCATACTGTTTTACTATAGTTATCAGTAGATGTTAATACATTTTGATAGTACTCTCTTTTTGACCTTTCTAATATTCCCTGATATTGTTTTTTATATTCGTTGTATTTTTGTTTGTTTTGCTCAGAAGGGCTTAAATTTTGTGTCTCAAACAGAAGCATCAGGGTTTCTTTAGCTGCTTTCACTTGAGTTATCTATCTTTTCTGTTCTTCTTGTTTTTTCTTTTTCGAGTGGAAAACTTATATTATTGTAATACATGAAAGTGCTTTCAAATATATTGAACTTATCTTTGGCTCTGTTTCTTTCATACATTTCATTCCAGCTTTCATTTCTCAGGAAGTCGTTGAAAGTGGAAATATTGTTTGTGTTATACTTTCTTATCTGGTTTCCATTAATATTATTTACCTCGATTTCAGTAATGAATCCCACTGGATGGTCGGATAGTCCTAGTGGTATGGTATAAGTGCTGGCAGAATCATAACTACTGATGATGTTCAGGCAGTTCCCTTCATTGTGAGTTTTTTCATTAATCAGTTGTTGCAAAGCAAATGACATGAACAACTGAATCAATCTCTATGTATTGAGATATTTTTTTTAATTAAAAAGTACATTGAAATCGCCTACCAGGACAATAGATAGATAAATTATTTTGTATTCACACCGACCACTAAAGAGGAAGTTGAGGAAGTTATCGCCTAATAAAAAATCCACTGGATTAGACGAAATCCCGGTTGAAATACTGAAAAAGTGTGCCTATACTATTAGTATTATAAAATATCACAATACCTTGCTGACATTATAAATCTATCAGTGAACTCAGGCACTTTTCCAAGTGTTCTGCAATCGGCTGCCATAATTCCCATTTTCAAAAAGGAAGATGCGAGCAACATTGAGAACTACCGCCCAATTGCCCTACTGAGCATTTTTTTCAAAATAATTGAAAAAATCATGTGCAAGAGAATCACAGGCTTCTTTACTAAGCACGATGTACTTACCGACTGCCAACATGGCTTCCGCCCTGGTCTATCTACCGAAGCAGCCATAACAAACCTCGTTCAACACATTGACAACTAAATGGATTAAAATGAGCATGTAATCATTATATATATATCGTTCGACTTATAGACCAATCAATAGAGATTTTTTCGTGACAAAAATATTACCAGGAAACCGACTGTGCCATCATACGAAAGACCATCCGTAGTTATATCCTGTTATGTTTTCTACTCCAATTGCTAAATTTATTATAAATATTTAAAAGCATTTTTATTTTTTCGTATTGACTTGTAACTTGAAAACTAATAAAGCAATCTCGATACTCTCAATGGACGAATTGTAGAGAATCAAAATGGAAAGAAAATGAGCCCTAGCAAAACTCGATTGGATTATTAGTTACGGAGAAAAACCGGAAAAAATCTGCGTTTTTTTTTCAATTCATAACACCACCATTTTTTTAATTTTGAAGCAGGCTCTCCACGACATAGTGGTGATTGATGTATACTTTATGTGTGAAAAACTCAGGCACTGGTGGATTATTAGTTTTGGCATTAATGCAATTCGATTTTTTTAATGCACTTTATTGCAGCAGACCTGGATGCGTCATAAGTGGTCCGATTTCAAATTTTCTGAAAGATTTCTAGAGTTGAAACTACAAATTAACTATCATCATTTTGCTTTAAAATGCTGCGAAATAGGTGAAAAATACTTGCAAACATGATCGAAAACCGGCGAGTGCATGAAAGCGGCACAGGAGTGGGGGTAGAGCAGCAGATTCATAACGGGCGTGTTTGTATTGCTATTCTGACGCTTCCCCGCGTCTGCTGCTCTACCCCCACTACTCAGCCGCTTCCACGCACTCGCCTATTTTCAATCATGTTTGCAAGTATTTTTCACCTGTTTTGAAGCATTTTAACGCAAAATGAGGATATACTTTTTGTAGTACTATACTTCTACTCTTGAAAAATTGGAAACGGACCACCTATGACGTTTCTAGGTCTGCTGCAATAAAGTGCATTAAAAAATTCAGATTGCAATTATGCCAAAACCAATGATCCGACAGCGCCTGAGTTTTTCACACATAAAGTACATATTAATCACTACTATGTTGTGGAAATTTTGCACTACAACTTAAAAAGTGGCGGAGTTATAATTTTTTTTTAAACCAGATTTTTTTAGTTTTTCCGGTTTTTTTTCGTTACTAATAATCCAATCGAGTTTGCTAGAGCTCATTTTCTTTGCATTTCGATTTTCTACGATTCGTCCATTGAGAGTATCGATATTGCTTAATTAGTTTTCAAGTTACAAGTCAAAAACGTTAAAAAAATTAAAAAAATGCTTTTAAATGTTTATAACAAACGACCCCGTACCATCCTTATGGGAAAATGGCTTTCAGTTAAATTTCCTGAATTTTTGGTAGGTTCTAGATTTTGACTTTTTCGGAAAAAGTGTCCATGGGCCCTAAAAAATATTTCTGCTCAGATTTTTTTACAATTCCGATAATTGACAAAACGCCTATTTATTCTGGGAATACCATGTCTCATGATGTACAATATCACGTTGATCTCGTTTCCATTATACTTTTTCGTTTTGTGCTCTATAACAGGGCAAACAAACAAAAATCCAATTCGATTAATTTTAAACCAATCAGTGTGAGTTCTCTGATGAAAATTGAAGATTCAATTTAGCCTGGATAAACTCCCTCAATCTGGATCGAAGTGAATTGACATTATTTTGTTTTATACAGGGTGGTACGTTAACCCCTCGTTTTTTAGTTCGGATAGTTTCATATATATATATCAAACATCCTTCGAAGTAAAGAACGTCATATAGTAATTGTGAGTAAAAAGATACAGTCCATGTTTCTTAGAAAAATGCTGTTTTTTTCAATGAATTTCGAGAATTTTTTATATAATGTACGGTTTGAGGAGTCCGATGTATTGTCATCAATATTAGCATAGGTCTCCGGACTCGTTTGTCGGCTACATACTTTTGAATGTTCGGATTTTATTGATACCCATATACTCCAGGAGAGGCCAAAAATTGTATTCCCTGAGAGATATCCTATCTCCCAAAAACATGCTCACTTTATATTATGCACTGGCAGAGTCAGTTCTCAAGTATAAGAGGAAAAAATAAATCACAACCAATCAATATTGAAATTGACCCTGATATTTTAAATAACTTCTATTGCTCCATAGGCCACGAACTCTCAGCCAATCTCAATTCACAGGTCGACTCTTTAGACTATATGAAGTATGTTAGCATTGCACAACATTTTCACCTTGAAGATACTGACATATTTGAGCTGAAAGAGGTTATCAAATCAAATCAAAGTATACTTTATTGTCGAAGATATATAAAATCTCATAGACAAAGCTTAATTGGTAGAATAAAAAGTACATAAACTATAATTAAAAATACAAAAAGTACAGTTGTATAACTAATAGAAAAATATAATAATAATGTAGATATAAAATGCTGCTAAGGTTGATAATACTACAGGGATATTAAAATGTTGCAAATTTGCTAAATCAGAGAATGCCTGTTACACAACCGATAGCATGTCTTCTCATAACAATTGATCCTCATAATATTCCTGCATGTTGTAGTAGGCCTTCTCAAGGAGCATGAATTTAACTTCCTTCCGAAATGACGGTAAGGATTTAATAGTTTTTGCTTGTGAAGGTAAATGATTGAACATTTTTATGCCCTCATAAATAATTGAATTTTTTGTCAGGGATGACTTGGGGATTGGAACCGGAATGTTTCTATTTTGTCTTGTGTTATAACCGTGTTCAGGAATAACTGGGTTTCTGTTGGCTTTATGGATAAGACATACAGTCTCCAATATAAATAAGCTCGTCAATGTTAGAATTTTGTGCTTAATAAATAGGGTTTGCAATGTTCCCTTGACTTAGTATAGCACATGTACCTAATAGCTCTTTTTTGAATAATAAAGACCGAATTGAAGAGCTGCTGACTAGCAAATCCCCAAAAAGCTATTCCGTACCGTAGATGAGACTCTATTAAAGAAAAATAGGCCGTTTTCGCTATCTCCAAGTTAAGTTCTCTTGCCACAGTTCTGATCACATAACAACCAGAGGCAAGTTTTTTTGTTAATGCAATTACATGCTCTTGAAACCTCAATTTATTGTCAATGTATAGTCCCAGGAACTTGCATGATGTTTTATTTCCGATGAGTTGTGTTTCAAGATACAATTCCTGAAAGTCAAATTTGAATGTGAGGAGGTTTGTTTTTGAAAGATTGAAACATAACGAGTTAGAGTCACACCATTCTTTCACTAGGCCTAAGTCGTGGTATACCCGCTTTTTAAAACTTCAGTATTTTTTCCGCGCCAAAGGAGGGTAGTGTCGTCAGCAAATAGTGTAAAATTCCTTGAATGTCAATATTTGACAGATCATTCAAATATAGAAGGAACAGTAGAGGTCCAAGAATTGACCCCTGTGGCACCCCGTTTGTGATCTCTAGAATGCTAGATGTCTGGTCATTAACTTTTACTACTTGATATCTTTCGGAGAGGTAAGAGTCAAACCATTTCAGGGAGGCACCTTTGAATCCATATAGATTTAATTTCTGTAGCAGGGTTCTGCGATTCACACAATCGAAAGCCTTTGAGAAGTCACAGAACACCGCAGCAACAACTTCATCGGCATTTAGACTTGTGTAGACTTGTTCCAAGAAAGAAAAAATAGCGTCATTGGTGCTCTTTGATTTTTGGAATCCGAATTGGTATTTAGATAATAGACTGTGCCGATTTACAAATTTTTCTACTCGTGTTTTAACGAGCTTTTCTATAATCTTAGATAGAGTTGACAGCAGAGAGATGGGCCGGAAATTTGATGGATCCTCGATGTTTCCTCCTTTATGGAGAGGTATAACAACAGCTAGTTTCAGACATGCTGGAAAGATACCGGTGAGAAAGGATTCATTTATAGTTGTTGCAAGAATATCTAGGGCTTGATCAGGTAGGTTCTCAAAAATTTTTATGCTGATACCATCTATTCCGGCGGATTTTTTGTTTTTTATTTCCTTCATGACCTGTTTTAACTCTGCTGTATTTGTCGGTTCAAGATAGAAGTCCTCATTTATACTAATATTATATAAGTATTCTGTTGGGTTTCTCTTAGGTTTTAGATTTGATGTTAATTTTTCAGAAACCGAGCAATAGTAGTCATTTATATGATTTGCCTGTATGTTAATTTCCGTGGTCCTATATTTCTCTTTACCTCGGAGTTCGTTTACAATTGTCCAACTTTCTGTATTTTTATTTTTTGCTTCCTCAATTCTTTTTGCATAATAAGTACTCTTGGCGGATTTGATTAATTTTCTGTATATGTTCCTGTATTTGTTATAATAAATAAAAAATAAGAGCTCATCGGGTATGGACGGCCTATCTGTAAAAATTTTTCAAAGTCTACCTGACCATGTCCTACTCACCCTAGCTGAGGCAATTAACAGTTCCTTCAGAATGGGACAGTTCCCTTCCTGCTTGAAACAAGCAGTTGTAATCCCCTTGTACAAAGGTGGTGACCCAGATGATCCCTCGAACTTTCGCCCAATTTCATTATTATCAACATTATCCAAAATAATAGAAAAACTAGTCAAAAGAAGAATGATGGTACATCTTACCAGAAATGAATATTAAGCCTGCCCAATTTTTTCAAAACTCGAAAAAATGATGCTTTTTTCTCGTTGCTAGAAAATACATATGTTACTTTGAATAATGGAGAAACCGTAGCGGCGGTATTTTGCGACTTCTCCAAGGCGTTTGATTGTGTCAGCCATGAGATATTACTACAAAAACTACAATTTTACGGTTTCCGAAATTCCTCATTAGACTGGTTCCGCACGTATTTGTCAGAAAGGAGTCAAGTAGTAAAAATACAGGAAAACTACTCTAACAGTGGCAAAGTCGCAATGGGCGTTCCACAAGGGTCGGTTCTAGGTCCTATTCTATTTTTATTGTATCTAAATGACCTAGCCACCATTCGCATCCAAGGAAAATTCACTTTCTTTGCGGATGACACCACCATTCTATGGCATAGCAAAGACATAAATCACTTGAAAGAATCAATTACTCTCGATCTAGAAAAAATTAAGCAATGGTGTGACTCCAATCGACTCTGTTTCAATTTAAAAAAAACAAATCTAGTCACCCTTAAGTTTGACTTTGATAATTTGTACTTAGATAACCAGATTATAACAAATAAGCCACAAACTAAGTTTCTAGGTCTAATTATAGACAACAAGCTAAAATTTGATGAGCATGTAACGACCTTGAGCAAGAAGTTAGCCTCTAGCTGCTTTGCAATGAAAATTGTTTCAAGAGAATTAAACGTAGCCTCGGCTAGGATGGTCTACTTTTCCCTAGTTGAGTCACATTTGAGGTATGGCATTGCCTTCTGGGGTTTATGCAATAACCAGCTGTTTCAATGTGTTTTAATCTACAAAAGAGCAATCCGATACCTGTGTAAAGCTCAATATCACGATCACTGCAAACCACTTTTTATTAACAAACAAATATTATCAATCGTTTGTTTATTCATTTTGGAAACTGTATGCCACATCAACACAAAATATGGTTCAACACCTACTGAAACACGAAAACATAAAACAAAAAATGAAGGTTGTGTTCCCTTACCCTTACCTAAATCTAGTCTGACAAAAAACTCCATCATGTATGAAAGCAAAAAAATATATAATCATCTGCCAGCCAGTTATAGAAACATAACTTCTCTGAAGAACTTTCGAAAGACTGTAAAAAAGGCTCTATTGCAGAAAGCTTATTATAACCTGCAGGAATATTATGAGGATATACTATAGTTCCTTATGGGAATTGAATTGATACTGGATATTTATATTATTGAATTTTTTATCTCATGTTTTGATTATTATGCAAGACTACTGTTAAATCTTAAGGGTGGTAATTGTTAGTTAGTTAGTTACCCTTTTGTTAATGACATCTTATTTTATAATGTGTTGTTTCAATAGTCCTTCTTTTTTAAAGTAGATTGACAATATGTTTTTTATTTATACATGTAATATCTCATATGTTTTGATTTATTATACAAGACTGCTGTTAAATCTTAAGGGTGGTAATTGTCAGTTACCCTTTTTAATGAATCTTTATCTATATTTTTATGTTTGTACATTTTATCCATTTGACATTCACGTATCTAATTATCTGTACATTTCTTATATATTTCTCTTTTTTCCTATTTTCATGCTTTGTCAATAAGAATCAACTCTTCAGACAATAAAGTATATATTGATTGATTGATTGCATAACAGCATGGGGAGGAACTTTTGAAAAAAATTTAGGAAGCTTACAAACAACGCAAAACACTATACTAAAAATTATTTATAAAAAGGCCCGATTATTTTCTACAAAAAAGCTCTATGAGGAAGTCAAATTATTCAATATAAGAAGTCTTTATTCCTACTCGTGTTTAATATGGATATTTCACAATAAAGCTAACTATCTGAGGACAACTATTGAGAAAGAAACCAGATCTGTTATAGAAGGGTCTGTTCACATGTCATTATTTAAAAAAAGTCATTCACAGAGATTTGTACATTATTTTGGCCCAAAACTCTTCAACCCACTACCATCTGAGTCCAGGAATATCACAAATATTAACAAATACAAAATAGCCATAAAATCATTTGTACGACACAATCAACCTACATTTGAAAATTTATATTGAACGTATACTTTCCAAACCTCCATTCTCCAGAATCACCAAATAGACGCCAATTGACAGAAAAAATCTCCTTCTAAATATCGGATACCTGACACAACACAAGCACGCTTGTGCTTAGGTGAAAGGTCTCCAGTATATGGAGTGAGATGGCTCGGTACTATATTGAAATTGTAATAACTAAATTGAAATTGTAATTAAAACCTGGAAATAATATTATGAATTGAGAAATTGTCATGTTACTTAGTTTTGAATTGAATAAACTTGAATATATAGAAAGCTTCTGTGCGAATGGAGAATATATATCACTTCGGAACAGATTAATTTTGGAAGATTGGTCAGTGAATGACAACTTTGCATTCTCCTAATTCAGTGTACTGTTTTTTTTTTTTTTAAATGGGGTCGAGAGACTTACGAAAGAAAAAATTATCACTTCAGCAGTGGTTTCCTTTGTTCGAATGATTTTGATTAGGTGTTAAATGTCTAGAGTACACTTTTTGCAAGGAGTACTTCTTTCGTCTTATATCGAAGGAGGCTCTGGGAACAAACTAATTTTCCAATGTTTACATGTCAGAAATGTCAGTTTTCATCGATTGATAGGTGTGTTTGGAAGAGTTTTTCATTAAGAACGTATGAATCTTTCTAGTCGGGCTATCAGTTCTTCATTTTTTTCATTATGCCGATTCCTAATAGAACCATTTGTGTGACAGACAATTTCCCCGCAGACAAATGTGTCGAATTCTTGGAGACAATAATATTCCTGTTCAGGAGTTGGCTGTTGCTAGGCGAGATGCAGCAGGAAGACCTCAAGAAGACATCACTGCCAACACTAGGTTGTGTTTCAACTGTAATTTGTCAATTCAAAATGAAATTCAAGCCTTAGAAAATGACCCAGGTTGTCTCCGATTGAATGTATTAACTCAAACTTCGAGCAATTCTTGTTTCATATGTAATTCTCGACATAACATACAGCGGGTATCTACAGAGTGTAGAGTGAATATTTATGTATCGATCGTTATTTTTGTGCCTGATAATGTGAGGGTATGCCCTCATCACCTGAATGAAAATGGATACCTTTCAGATGTTCTACATGCAGGCTTGAGGTACGTCAACAGACCATATATTCTGAAAGGACTGCAGCTCCAACAATTTATGGAAGGTCTGAGGAAGGCGGCAAAAAAATACACATCCAGAGATTTTGAGGACACCAATTCTTTTTCCAATGAAGAATTCACATCTCTTACTTCATTGAGTAAAGTGCAGTTCAACGAATTATATGAATTTTGTGATCCTATTGTGCGAGGACATGTGAGATACATTACCAGAAAACATTTCTTGTAAAATTGCATCAAGGTATTTCTGATGATTTTCTCAAAGTGATATTTCTATATCCCACCCGCCAGGACACCAGTCTCATTATTTCCAACGTCAGGATTTCATTGTCACAAAGATTTGTACCAAACAATTTGGGCTTTAATGCTATAACCAGAGCAAACTATATCACAAGACACGTCACAGAATTTGTCAATGAACTCTATAACCCCAACCCTAACCAACCAAAAGCAATAGCTTATATTGATTGTACTTATAGTGAAATCGAAAAAAATAGTAATTTCAGAATTCTCAGGCAATCCTATTGTTTTCATAAAAAAGACCATACCGGAAGTGAGTTGCTCCAGACGGGTATATCTTGGCCATTCAAGGACCCTATTTCTCAGACGTTAAAAATAATGAAGCCACTATATTGAACCAATAGTTCGAGAGGGACATCGAAGGTATCAGGACCTGGTTTCAGAATGGGGATATTCTTATAGTGGACAGGGGTTATCGCGACTCGACACCATTATTTCAACAACTTGGTATTAATTACCCCATTTCTGGCACGAGGTCAAAGACAATTCACTACCGAGGAAGCGAATAGTTAATTACCAAAACAAGGTGGATAGTGGAATCCAGAAATGGACATTTCAAATCAATTTTTGAATTATTTTTAAATTCTTTAAAGGGACAATATCCACAACACATGTTGTGAACTTGGGTGACTTATATCGCATAGCTGGTGCTTTGATAAATTGATTTCATCGACTGATAACAATGCCTGGGACCGATATTCAGTTTGCTAGACGAATATTAGAGCGCTTTAATGGAGTTAATGTTATTCTAGCCAAAATTGAAGCTGAAAACTTACAAAATAGGATTGGTCGATGGGTGCAATTGGACCACACCCACGTTTGAAACTTTCCCCCTGACGATGGTATTTGAAGGACTGACTATTGAGGTGTATCAGATACAGTTATCTCCACCTTATATTCAGGACAAACTACAGAGGCAAGAAGATATATTGGAATTGGATGTTTTGGAACAAGAAAGCCTCATAAGATTCGGACATTTCTAGGTTTCGAAATGAACAAAATAATGTTATGGATTGCCACAACTCAGAATTAAATGACGACGATCTCCATTATGATTATTACTGTACCTGCAAATCTGGTTCAAGAACATTAGGAACTTGTGCACACCCACACAGCACATGTACGTACAATGGATGAACAATGGACGTTGAATATGGATGTTCAAGACATCCACTGGATGTCCAGAATTAGTCCAATGTACATTCAATGAACGTCCAGGACACCACTTTGGACGTACAATTAAAGCCCAGATAACGTCCAATGGATGTACATTGTGCGTATTTTGGGCATCCATTGTATGTCCATATTTGGTAAAATGGATGTCCAGAACATATCCAAATAACAACCACTGTGGTCGTCCCATGTACATCCATTGTATATCCAAAATGAATCCAGAGGATACAGATTATACAAGGTATCTTGTAAATAATGGACAATACTTTGGAAACATATTGTAAAGGTAAAACTAATACATACATTGTTCTTGTAGTGTGCCCCTTTTAGACATTTCTACTTGAATAGAGAATCACAAAGACTTCTCGATAAAGTTATCACAAAAATCTCGGTGATACAATATTCGAAAGAGAATAAGTACCAAGTGTTATTTTTTTACCTATACCATATGTTAGCAAGTATTGCCCAATATTTCAACACCCTGTGTAAATTACATTTCATATCAGAAGAAAGTTGATATTTGATTGTTAGAACCCAAAATTCCTTAGTGTTCTGGATCTTAATTAAAATGTTTACGAGCATGGCATATCAGGATAAATATTCTTTGATAAGTAATTTTTCGTAAAATCAATAATTTTGGAAATATACATTTTTTAATTCAAAATTATAATTTATATTCCAAAAACTAACACATTCACAAAAAAATGGTAACAGAAGTTGTTTATCTTAATCTATCAAACTTATGAAAAAATGTCTCTATAAATTCCAAATAGATTTCAATGAAATTTGTCTTCTCACATATTTCAAAGTTTGAAATTCAACTAAAAATTGATACAACCAAAATTGAGCTACTAGAACTCTCTAGTTTCATTCTTTTACATATTGCACAAAATTAACGACACTTTCAAAAACTGTTTACACATCATCCACCAAAGGAATTCATTAAATAACAACATAAATGTAAGTAGATACTCTAACATATATGCCTTGTCTATTTCTTTTTTGTTCGTTTTTTCATATGCCTGTTCTGCAGCACCTGTATGTATGTATATATTCAATAATAATCAACAATATATCTTTTGTTCCACCCACTGATCAGGAAGTCGGCCATTTTCAAATTCTTGAATGATTGTTTCATTTTCGACGTGGTAAATATATTGAGATGCGAGACCTTTGCTTATAAGTCGGGATGAACACCTTTTCATTAACTCATATGTGTTCCCTCCTCCAGTTTTTGAAATCTTATCTGACTGAAAAATGAATAATCAACATAAAGGAATAAAACTTTGCTTCAAAGAGTACGTACAGGAAAGATTTGCCAAGTTTGAGTTTGTTATATATGATCATTACTCCAATACTACTTGGAAAATTATACACCTTCATTTATTTCACTATTGACAGGAGACACTTGAGAGGGACTCAATCCTTTTTTTTTTCATTGTAGGCTTAAATAGGGGGAGGTAGAGGTAATTTTCATTTGTTTCATGGGCCTCACTTTCTTCTTTCTATATTTTCTAGACTATGGATCATCATCATTCAGATCACTGCTGTATTCAGCCACTTTTGTTTTATTTCTTGCTTCCAAGATATCTGTAAATAGGTTGCATTTCTGTTGAAACATGCAGCACACTCATTTTCATCTGAAATTCACCACCATGCATCAGTCACACTATCTTATAATATTTATTCCAAAGGTTTTTGGAACCCATATTAATCATTAATGAAAAGTATACTTGTTTATTACCATCGATGAACGAACGAAACGGAGTCATAAATGGAGAGCAAAGACGCGAAGCATTAACCTCACATTTCTCAACAACACAGGCACGTTCGCGGCGCTCGCTACGACCCAAAAAATTGCCCGCGAATTTCAAAAATATTTCATAGGCGGCAGGAAAAAATAGCAACCAGAAAAATAACGTTTTTCGATCCCGAAAAGAATACAGTGATTGAAGATACTTACGAATTTAATTTGAAATTCATATAAATATTTTTGGACATTGAATGGATGTACAATGAACGAACATTTTTAACATCCAATGGACGTCCATGTTCACACGTACAATGAACATCCATTCAATGTCCATGGACGTTTGGACTTGAGATGGACCTAAAATGGACGTCCAATGGATGTCGTGTGTTCTATGGGCATATTGCGAGTGTTTTGTGGTTCTTGGGATATGCAAGATACCAGCGTGACGTTCATTTTCCTTCGACGTGTCTTTTTGGTTCCATTTCCGATGCTGCTCATAGAAGAGCTCCAGATGATGTCAAATCATAGAACAATTTTCTAACGTTCAGAAAAATTATAATTGTTTTTAAGATATTTCATCTAGTTTCCTCTGAAAATGATAGATAGTCCGATAACCCGTTTCAGTGATGATTTTTTTGAGAATGAGACTAATATTTTCCTCAGTATATATGACTATTTACGAAATACGATCAAATTAGAGACAGACTTCCGAAACTCTACTTTTTTATCGTGATACCGAGTTAATGGGCAGCAGAAAATCAATGTTATGTTTCTTTCAATAACAGCTAATTATATATTATTTGGAATATTAGTGAAACTTGTTTATAGTATTTTCTCCATACATGGTAGAATAGGCCTACAGGAGATACCACTAAAAAAACGCACCGGCAACTCTACCTCTGGGGTGGGGTGGAAATGAGTTAATTCATATCGTATACTTTGAAAATCCAAAAAAATTGCATGAGATTCTAATACATTAGTTCAAACTACCCCTTTATAGTGCATTTTTTATTAGGTAGAGTTGTTAAAAAAACCATTTCTGTCTCCGATGGAATATATGGGTATCAATAAAATCCGAACATTCAAAAGTATGAAGCCCACAAACGAGTCCGGAGACCTATGCTGATATTGATGACAATATATCGGACTCCTCAAACCGTAAATTATATAAAAAAATCAAGAAAATTAACTGATTTTTTCTCGAAATACAGGGTATTCATTGAAAAAAAACGCATTTTTCTAAGAAACTTGGACTGTATCTTTTTACTCACTCTGTATACATGGAATTACTATACGACGTTCTTAACATTGAAGGATGTTTGATATATATATATATATATATATATATATGACATGCTCTCTCCTATCTGAACTAAAAAACGAGGGGTTAACGTACCCCTATTTTCGAACCACCCTCTATAAAAAAAAATGTCAATGAACTTCGATCCAGATTGAGAGAGTTCATCCAGGCTAAATTGAATCTTCAATTTTCATCAGAGAACTCACACTGGTTGGTTTAAAATTAATCGAATTGGATTTTTTTTTGTTCACCCTGTTATAGAGCACAAAACGAAAAAGTATAATGGAAACGAGATCAACGTGATATTGTACATCATTGAGGCATGGTATTCCCAGAACAAATATCAGAATTATAAAAAATTCAGAAAGCTTCACTTTTCATCTTTCACACCCTGTATCTCGAAAACTAGTCGGTGGATTTTTTAGTAGCCATGGCAGTTTGGAGTAGGAAACATAACAGGATATAACTACGGACCATCTTTTGTATGATGGCACAGTCGGTTTCCTGGTAGTATTTTTGTGACAGAATCAATAGAGCAGAATTTTTTTATTGATTGGCCTGTTAACACGAGCATTCGACACAGTCAGTCGTAATTTTTTCTCCGAAAAAATCTACAACCTAGGTCTACGTGGCCCAGTAAATGATTGAATAACGTCCTTTTTGAAAACAGGAAAATTATAGTGCAAATCGGTGAAACCTATTACGGATTACTGCATGCAAAATACTCTCATAATAAATCATAGTAATACAATAATAATCGAATTCTACACAAAACATAAAATACCACCTTTCAATTTCATCTTCGAAATCAATACCAATAATGTTAGCACCTCCACTTTTAATCATTTGGAACTGTTGTGCAATGAACTTCAATTATTTTGTATTATGTGGAGACTTTAATATAGATTTTCTGGAAAGTAATACTAACTTAACACGCCTCTTAGATTTATTAGGGTCATTTGATATTGTTCCACATATTCATCAACCTACACGCAAAAAAGATGTTTGGATAATATTATGAGTACCTAAGCTGGGTGATGAATTGGTGGGTTAGGTTCTGTATGCTGAATTCTCTGATCATTGCGGTCAATTGCTCTCAGTAGAAATTCCAGAACTCACTAAAAGAAAGCATGTATCATTGAAATATAGACCTACAAATGAAAACAACAGAACCTCATTTAAACAACAAATCTCAAAGGAAACGTGGTCTGATCTAACAAATAGCGATAATGCCAATACCTTCTATCATTCCTTTGTATCAATATTCTACTATCACTTTGACAACACATTTCTTGAAAAACAACACCTAATAAAAACAGATCCAAAAAAACAGTGGGTTCCCACAGAAGTTAAGAAAAAGTCGCAAGACCTAAGAGACTTATATCTCATCACACTCTATAATGGTACTAACCAAGATCTGCAAACACGCTATAAAAAAAGGAAAGACGACTACAAAAAATTTGTTAACCAAAGTAAAAGAACTTTCAATAATGGGTTAATTCTAAACTCTGACAATAAAACAAAGACAATTTGGAAATTGATTAGGCAGGAAACTGGTTCCAAAAGTTCCTCTGTGCCATTCGAAATGGTTGACAGCAAAAACAAGTTGTCTGTGACCCACAGAAAATCACTGAAATTTTTTTGGAAAAATTTACTCTACATCCTGAAACTCACAATTTGAATATGAATAAAGTCGCTCATCTCAATAGGCCTTTCTCTTTCTTTCTGAGCCAAGAAGTTGAAAGTGTTATAAGAAATCTGGCAACCAAATTCTCTAGTGGTATAAATGGAATACCAAGGGTTGTGATCAAAACTGCTGCACATGAAATATAAGAACCACTTGCAAAACTGGCCAATATTTGTTTCTCAACGGGTATTTTTCCAGAAAAACTAAAAAAATATAAAAATCACACACTCCGATCTCTCCAAGGCTTTCGATTCCCTAGACCATGATATCCTTCTCAAAAAACTTGAATGCCTTGGCATCAGAGGTATACCTTTGCAGCTGCTCAAATCCTTCTTGACAGGAAGAACTCATCATGTTAGTTTAAGGTTTGAAATTGATGGTAGAATTCGAGTATACAATTCCTCTACTGGCTTGATTTACTGGAGGGGGGAATCCCATCACGCTGATAGTGTTTTCTTGGCACAGAAGCGTGTTATAAGGTGTATACTAGGCACACACTTTCTTGAACCTTGTAGATCACTTTTCAAAAGGCTTGGTATACTACCACTTCCCTTTCTTTACATATACAGGCTACTAATTTTTGTTAAAAGTGATTCAAACCTCTTTATAAGGAATGCAGATGGATATATTACCAGTGATAGAGTACGCTTTCTTCCAACAACCTGAGAATT
>JAFIRS010004485.1:0-85377 GCA_018342105.1 Gonioctena quinquepunctata
TCGTGTACTATGATATAACCAGTAGAGTACCACCACCACGAGTTACATTGTTCGATGTCAGGTTACGATCACTTCTGAACACAAAGTAGTTATCTCCAAAAAGTTCGGAGTTGTTAATGTTAGATTGTAGCCAGGTTTCAGTGAGTGCTACTATCTGGAATTCAGATAATGAAGAAGATTGAAAAAATTCTTCTGTTTTTGTATTCAGGCCTTGAGTATTCTGATAGTAACAGTGTACTTGTTGGTCAGTGCTCAATTTGGACAATTCTACAGGTTTTTTGTCAGGACTCGCGGAATACCGCCCACATACTTGATGTATACCTCTTCTCCTGATCCACGCCTTTCTTCCATCTCCTTTTTGACTTTCTGAAGGTGTTGCAGTTGTCGAGGGGTTAGGTCAGCATCAATAAATATTTTTTTAGCTTTATCAATATTCCGTTTATTTTTGGGCACTATAAGAGCCTCCTCAGTACTAGAAAAGACTACTTTCAGTGCCCTAACACCATTTTTGTTGCCTTTTCCCACTCGAATAACTTTGAAATTTCTATCCTGATCTTGATTGGTTACTTCTTTGACAATATCTTTTATTTGGTCCAAATCTGATTTGTCAGTTTCAGATAAGTTATAGATCATGATATTGTTTTGTCTTTTTTGACGTTCCTTTAGCTCCATGATAATCAGCTCTTCATTGCATTCTGGTTCACGAGTATTCATCTGGACTTTTAAAGTTTCTATTTCAGACTGCATCATATCAATTTTTTGTAGCAGCTTTGGAATGAGCTTGATTCCACTCAGGCAGTCTGGGCAATAGTATTTCAGTAGTCTTTGGCCTTTTAGGTCCATAACCTTTAACTCCGATGCATTCAATCCACTGCAGTCACGATGTACCTTATTTGTGCAGCCGTCACATCCTATTGTGGGGCCATTCAAAACATGATTACACTTTGCACAATTCATTGTTGAAATTCCGGAAGCCTGCCCTGGTATCCAAAACAAAACAGGCGAGGATAAATAACTTTTTATAGTGCGAACTTTTTATCACCTCACGCGTTTTTGTTCAGTTTTTATTTAGGAATGAGGTTTACTTTATTGCATTTAACTGCAATTTCTGATTACAGAAACCTTTGTAGTTCTGAATGATGGGCACTAATAGATGTAGCAGACTAATCTGCAGAGTTTGGTAGCACTTTTGAATGGTTTAATGGAAATAAAACCATGAAAATTCGCAAAATTATCGGGAGCAACTGATTCACGTATTCACACGTTCACGATTTTTTAAATATTATTTTGCTTTGTGATAAATTATTCACCATTATTGTTGATATCCGTATTTTTTGTTTGTATATTTAACAGTCAGTGTAATAAATGCGATAATTATTGATAATTGCTGGATATGTATTGAAAACACACATGATTTGATGAAACTCTATGAAAAATTTGAAATTGTGGATATTGCCTTGTGATTCAATATAGAAATGGAAAAATTGTATTTATCATAATGGGTAAGGAAGTTCTATTTTTTTACCAACCAGATTATGCAGATGTTATTGCACATATTGGGTTGTTGGGGGTAAGAGATTATGAATTTTCTGCGCATTAATTGACGAGTAGGCTTCAATTCCTCATCTGAAAAAAAGGACACGAACCTACCTGAATTCTCACTAACACTAAAAAGTGAAAAATATTAAGGAATAAGCTTTTATTCGAATTCACATGAAAAATCAAAATAAATTTGTTTGGAATATGTTATACTCTTCTTATAAGCCATAAATAATAGATTCAAAGTTTATCACGCTACGTATTTTGAACACAAATGCCATCACTGCATAAATAATTTCTCAAAGAAATAGTTAGCGATATAATGAACAACCATAGGTGAACAATAATTATTTATTACTATTTCTGCTGCTCTAAAACTTTGTGTAACTAGAAATTATGTTCGTGTCATAGGGTTTATGCAAAGGTGAAATACACAACTTCCAACAAGTTCATTTGATCTCAATTCATAAAACAAATTGCAATATATAGCTGATCCAGCAGTCATATTATTGGTCCTCAACTGAATAACCAAATGAAAATGTCAGGTATGTGTCAAATATACACAATAAAATGTGGCATTTTTGAAAATATTGCTGCGTCGAATTGTCATTTATCAAAATAACCCTTGCTTAAAATTTTATTATTGTATCTCGTATTCTATTTTTCTCTCCAATTTCCATTGTTTCCACAAATCTTGGACCATCCTATCAACTGGAAACAACCAAGTCAATTTATATGAATGTATGTAAAATTATCTGCGGGTGAGTGAACTTTTCAATGGAGTTAAATAATGGGACAGGTTCAACAATGCTTCGGGGCTGATGGATCAGCAGAAAAACTACAAAGAGGAAGAATTCACATTACCCCCTGAACCAAAAAGGCCCTGAAGAAATATCTGTTGACAACAACCTAACCAGTTCTAAACTTTGTCCACTACCAAATATTTCCTTCATCCTGATGAAGTTTGGTCACAGTTAACAGAGTTCCAACATCTAATACATTTCAATGTACAGGATAAGAGTATTTGCTAATTTCAAAAATAAACAGTGGTGTTTACAACAATGTATGATTATATTTTCAGTTCAAGGTGTTAATATTTTTCATGAATTCTTATAGATATCAGATTTAGCTTACCCAGGATTGATGAGAGAAAATTTATTGAGAAAATTCAAAAGTTATTTTATGCCTAGAAATTGTTATAATGAAAGTTGGTTTATATTTTAGAGAAATATTTACCAACTTCAGAAGATTTTTAAAAGCACTTAATAATGTTGCTTTAAATAAGAAAGTTACATTTGAACAATTTTTGGAATAACATCCTAAAGTTTTTATGAAAAATGCAATTTGTTAATGAATTTTGCTGACTAAAAACCAAACAATATAGTTGATAAGTTCATAATAAAAAAGTTCTATATATATATATATATATATATATATATATCATAAATAATTACAATTAATGTTCACAATTTCTTATTTTACTTTTCTACCAAGTGAATGGAGCTCTTTCCCTCAAAATTCTAACACCAAATTTTTCCCACTCTCCAGCTTGAATCCATAATTCATGTGCAGTCTCCAAACAGGAAAGTATACAAGCTCCTTTCCAAGCCACCATTGCTGAATCCATATCTCTTGGATTGGTGATAATGTCGAGTTGTTCGGCCCGGTACAAATAAGGAATTTGCAGTGATATCCTATTCTGTAGCCAGGTTGCTATACCCGAAAATTTCATTCCACCCCCGACAACTGAAAACAAATGATTGTAATAAAATATTCCTTGTGGTGAGAAAGTTGTATAAAATTGTCAACTTTACATTGAATTCTATTTTTGAACTCAAAATGGAATGCAATTTTTTTATGAATTGGAACCTTTTCAAAAACTCTAGTATAGCAATAAGTATTAAGCCATTTTTTAAGTTTCAGCTCCACGGAAGGTTGCACTGTAATATTTTTGAGAACACCATGTTTGGAAAAAGTTGGGCCTTATAAGGTTCTTAAGAGATCAATCATATAGGCGGGATAGGGAAGGAAAAGGATACACCTCATGATGTTGATGGATGGCGGTATTCTACAGAAAACATTGGAGTTGGGAAATGGGTAGGGAAAGGAGATATTTATTGACATTCTCCTTGAATGTTTGGAGGTTGCAGTAATTGGGAAAAACCTCCTTAAGCAGTAGTGTAATGTCAATGAGGTGATGTAATGTCATCAGAAGGCTATTGATTACTATAATAAACTATCCTAAATGATCAGAGGCGTTAGTAATAATCTTGGAGTAAAGCAGTGACTGTGGCTTCAAAACCAAATGATGTCCTAAAAATCAACATTTGCCTTGTGCTTTGCGAATAATTTATATTTAAATCACCTGTGAGGATAATATTTCGTTTCAGAGAGCAATAAGTGGTAAACAGATTTTCGAGATTGCTAAAATAGTTCTTTAGATCACCTCTACCAAATCTATAAGTAGCCAAAATAATAATTTTTGTATATCAAAACCACAAAACTGTAGGTTAGATTCATTTTTCCAGTGAAAAACAAATGATATCAACATCAATTTTGTTCAGGAATAATTTAAGTTGTTCTAGTTTATTCAATATTGTTGGTCATAGGAAATGGTCCAGTTACATCAATGGCAATCCATTCGAATGGACCACCTATGTTGTATTTCTTCATTTCACCCTTGGAACTTTTCTTGGGACCTTTAGTTGCTCCACACTCTCGACATCTTCTGTACCAGCTTTCTACATCATCTCGACAACGAACAATGAACCTAGTGGAACACCTGCCTGATTTTGTCCAAAGTCTTATTGACTCCAGATGTCCTGATTTTCCTTCATTAATTTCCTTCAAGATTTCACCTATCCTCTTCCTGGACAAAATCATTTGGGAAATTGACGACTTTCCATCAACTGCCTCCCATAACTGTTCAAGTAGTCCATTTTTCACCACCAGGGAATCCCACCATGCCCACATATCCTTGAGAATGGGATCTCTGTCCGAAATATCTCTCCAGGAGGGTCTGCCAGTTCCGTCCTCTTTCCAATGTAGAAAGTCCTGCTTCTAGATTTAGATTAGAAGACTCTCGATGTCCTTTTTCGAGACTCCCGCGATATGACGTCACCTCGTGTGTGCTAGAATCGAAGCAACATGCAGTGGCGTACGGTATTCGTTTTTGCAACAACAATATTCAATGCATAATATTAATATGAATAACACTCAGTGACTTGCTTTCTCTTCTGTAATATGACCTTTGACGTGTGAAACAAATTACCAACATTTTCTGGAGTCCTTTCCCTGGACTCCAGCTACATCTTCAGGTTTCTCTTCTACTTCCCCAAATGTTACTCCTTTGGTATGTTTTTCCTTCATTGTTGAAATTGAACCTCATCTTCTTTGTTAGTTTCTGCAGTTGTTTCCTGAAGGTGAATAATTCGTTTCATAACCCTAAGTTTTCAAACTTGCCCAAATTTTGGTAGCCTTTGTTTGACTAATTTACAGAAAGTTATAAAAAACGTCAAAATCAATGAGAAACACACATAATTGAAAGAGCATTTTATTTTACTTGCGACTTCTAAAATGCTTAAAATTTGTATATTTCAATAAAAAGTTTTTCAAATTTTCATTTGTGATTTGCACACCCTTGGATGACGAATGGTCGAATTACAGTGGTAAAAAATTGGAAAATATAAAATATTTGTCAAATTCGTTCAAATTTTGGTAGGTAATACATTTTTTAATATTTTTTCTGGCTTATTAAGGAAAGGAAAAACCTTTTTTTTGGACTATCAACTGTTAGCGGTTGTGCAAGAGGTTAGATTACACCCTGTACAAGTAGGTCGGTATTTCAAAATATCTGAATATATGTTTTTAATGGACTAGTCTATTCACAGACACTTTGGAATTAAAAGCCTTTTTCTGCAGCTGCCAATGGAAGGGTCGAGTGGATGAATGTGGCAAGTGACAAAATAAAATAAAGAGAACATTGATTTCATTTGTAAATAAGTCCAAAACTATTTTCAAATACCTCCTTTGTAACTTTGCTCCAAATCGTGATATGAGCATGATAGTAAATGAAGATTATCATTTACAACCATCATTCATAAAGAAAAACAATTTTTTTGAAAAATGTTACCTCTTCATTTTTTTTTTTTTTTTATGTTCTGGTTCCCACGAAAAGGGATATCCTGTAATGTTCAGAGAACATCGTGGGAACCAAGGGAAAGAAGGTAGGAGTTGGTGTTCATCTTAAATTACTGGAGGTTGTATGCCTCGGGGAACACCTCCCTAGGCAATGAGTTCCAAAGCCTCGCTGTTCGTTGGATGAACGAGTCTTTGGAAAGTGATGTTCTGCAGGTCTCCAAAGTAACCACGAAGGGGTGTGATGACTGAACTTGACGGGTTAGTCTCGAAGAGACTGCCAAAGCAGGAACGATTGTTGATATTTCAGAAGAGCATCGCCCATGAAAATATCTATAAAATAGAGACAAATCGCCAACTTTTCTACGGTGTTCCAGACAAGTGAGCGAGTTTGTAAGTGAGGCATCACCGACGAGACGAATTGCCCTTTTTTGGACAGAATCACTCGAATGCACTCGACCCTTCAATTACAACACTTTAAATATATATTATTTATTCATTATACATGTGAAAACACAGAAAAGCAAATTAGAGGTAATGCTGAACCTTCCGCCTCTGCACTTGTGTGTAATGAAGGAAGCGGCAATGAGTGCCTTCAGACTGCACAAGACATCAAACTTGAAAGATGGAGATCTGATTGGACATCTAAAGATTCTAGAAAATATTCCCCTAGAGTCCAGGTACAAGCAATCAGATATTATGTTATAAACAACCACCATATATTCACATCGAACGGGCCTTAACTACTCAACTACTGATGGTTCCAAAATGGACGAAAGTGCTGGAGGGGGAGTAATAGATCCTAGTTTTAGGCTCTCGAAACCCCAACAATTTTTCAAGCAGAAATCCATGCTATAGAAATTTGCGCCCAAGAATGCCTTGCAAGAGGCTCCAGGGGGCAACAATCTATATCCTTTCAGATAGCCAAGCAGTACTAATATCTCACCACCATACTAGACCATAGACCATACTAGACTGACTTGGTAGTCCAAACTCTCCCTAAGGCAACTGGCTGCGAATAATCAGGTCACAAGGAAATCAAAGGCAATGAGGAAGCAGACAGCCTTGCCAAGGAAGGGGCAAACACTGAATTTGCTGGCCCAGAACACTGAATTTCCTGGCCCAAAACCCATATTAAGAAAGAGTTTAGGTGCTGGGAAGCTGACCAAATCAAAACCAAGTGGAATAAGGTCCAAGAACAAAGACAAGCGAAAAGGCTTCTGAGCAAAGGAAGCTAAACAGCTTCTTGAGTTGGACAAGAAAGACTTGAAACTGGTAACGGGACATTATTCTCTGAGGTATCACCTCAAAAAATGGTTAGATCAGTCAGTGAATTGTGCCAATACTACGAGAACTTTGCTGAAACTGCAGAACACCTGCTTTGCGACTGCCAAGCGTTGTTTTGCAAAAGGCTTAAGTTTCTCGAAGGGGTTTCATTAACGCGTTCAGATATCAGGAACTTAGCTCCCAGGAAACTGATACACTTCGAAAGGAGTCTCGGAATACCGTGTCTTAAATAGATGAAGGATAATGTACAAAAGTTCGAAGTACAGAGAGGCTGAAGAGCCATATTGACCTCCCTACAATCTACAATCTGTCACGTGTACTGAGTTGCAAACGCACTTTTTTATCTTCAGGAAGACTGGCAGTTATGCTCTTTTAGCATTCTGGAAATTTTCCTATAGTCGTCTAGAGAGTCTGGGAATATTTTAATACCATCAAAGACATTATTTGGTGGTTTAGTTAATCTTATGGTCGTACTTTTGAAGAGTGAATTGACTGTAACCCACTTGTATTTATATCTAAGAGTGATGGGAGGTATGTTCTGTCTTTTTACTGTTTGTGGAGTCAGTTCTGTCAGTGGTAAATTGGTCTCGTTGGTGGTTTCCATGTTAATGTCATCTTCGGTGCCTGTAATTTGGTTATTGGTATTAAGAAACAAGATGGCGCACGACAAGGTCGGCGAAAATGTTGATCCAGCAATTGTGTGTGAAGGTTGTCAAAGATCAGCCAAATCAATTATGAAATGTCTATTTTATGATTCTGTGTATCATGCAGCTTGTGCGGTGCGCGTCAAGACTATGAAAGTAGTGGGTTTCAATGAACTCTGCTGTCCTCTGTGTACTCATAACCCCAATGGAGGGTTGACTAGTAACGTTGATTTCCTGATGAGAACCTGAATAAAGTCATTTTGCAGCTGATGCAATCCCACGAACAACTCGGAGGTGACATGTGCATTATTATTGGAAAACTGTCTGCCGTAAATAATGTGCCCAATGATCAGAGGCCAGAGGGGCTAGGGGAACACTCCGAACTGAAACAACAAACCAACCAGTGCACAGATTCCAGCCACCTAGACAGAGAAATTGTGACTAATGGGAATAAAAAGAATGGAAAAAACTTCCGGTTGAAAAAGTCCAATCCAAGAAAGGGGTAAACAAACCAGAATACAACAGTGTTGCCGGATCATCAAATAACTCTAGAATCTCAATCCAGCAAATTTCCAGTGCGGTGCTTGAAGCAAACTCGATTGTGAAATGCAATGAATACATCAATCTCAACAAAGACGAAGTTGAAATAGCTAGTGATGAATGGAAGCAGGCGAAAAGAAAACCTAGAAGGCGAGTAGTGATCGGCAGCAACGAAAAAATTGAAGTGAATGGAAGACCATTCAAAGGAATTCCCAGTTTTAAAGATATTCATGTATACAAGGTGGTCCCAAAAATGAACGCAGATAACCTAACAGAATATGTTAAGTCGCACTTTCCCGAGGTCAAATGTAGCATTTTGAAGTCTAAATTTCCGGACTTGTATTCTTCCTTCAGAGTAAGCATATATAAACACCATTTTAGTGAAGCCATGGATCCCATGAAATGGGAAAAGGAGCACATATTCAGCAATTTTTTCAGTTGCGGGGCCCCGCGAGATCCACGACATAGAAATGGATAATGACAGGCTGAGTGAGTACCAATTTCACGAGAACCTTGATGAATCTGCGAAGGCGAAGGTCAAAAAGACATTAACAGTCATGCCTTTTAATGTTCAAGGTCTCAATTGCAAAAAAATGAATCTTGAGTTGATCCTAGATGAACACTCTCCAGACATATTGTGTATAACCGAGAGCTGGCTGAGAACGCTTGAATGTGAGAACTTCAAATTATCCAATTATAACTTAATTTCATCTTTCTGTAGGTTCGAATTTATCAGGGAAGGAGTATGCATATTTGTTTCAACATCTCTTAATGTTGAGCTAATGCCGCTAAAAACTGGCATTGAAAAAGACCTTGAGATCTGCGCAACTTAAAAAAATATATATTATCGTAGCTGTGTACAGGTGACTTGTTCAACTTTCTTAACAAGCTTGAATCTACTATGATCTAATTGACCCATCACTTTCATAATAAAGATATTATTGTCTCTGAAGGCTTTAACATTGACTTGCTAAAACCCAGTCGTAGCCGATCTGATTTTTTTAATCTTCTGAAACAATTTCACACGGAACTTCAAATCCAGGAACCAACTCGTATCCTGGGTGATACTGCGACATGTATTGATAACATTTTCTCTACCACAGCCTCAACTCATAGAAAGATCGTCCATTCAGAAATATCTGATCACACTTTTCAACTAGTCAATTTTCGGTTGTCTGTCCAAGACAGCAATAATAACATTGAAATTATGAAGAGATGTTTTAATGCGAATAATATAGAAAATTTCAAAAACTCACTGGCCAAACTAGATTGGTCTGAACTGCACGGTATGCAGGATGTCAATTTGAAATTTGGACTATTTCATGACCAATTCTGCTCTCTTTTTGATACTGCATAAAAAGAAACGTAAGACAAACTGGGCGTCCGAGGAGTTGAAAGATTTAAGTAGGCTCTTGACTGAAATGTCTGCTCTTGACAAACACTATGAAAATGATTTCTACCACCAGAAATTCCTTGACATGAAACTAGTGTTAGTAGTAATCTTTCTAAACCTCTCACAAGTAACACCACCCACATACAATCAGTGCCTGATAGCATTTATCTCTATCCCACAACTAAGTTCGAGATTGAGGAAGAAGGTCTGTCAAAAGAGATCGGCAGGTGTAGATGAGATTCTGGGACACATACTATTGAAAGTTTCCGAACTAATTTCTGAGCCACTGAGTCACATTATCAACTACAGTTTTCAGGAGGGGTATTTCCTGATGTTTTGAAGATAGCTAAAATTCTGCCATTTATAAAGGCAAAGGTTCACCTCAACTTTGTGGCTCATACCGCCCAATTGCACTTCCATGCCAGTTTGCAAAGGTAGGGGAATATTGCTACTATATTCGTCTATACAATTATTTTGAAAATTTCAACTTGTTCAGTCCAAGTCAGAATGGGTTTAGATGTAAAAAATTAACCGCCATTGATGCTCTGATGAAACACATTGTTGCAGCCTTGAATGGAAAACTCAAAATACTGGCATTATTCTCTGATATGAATAAAGTTTTTGACCTAATTGACCACAATCTATTACTACACAAACTCGAATCTTATGGTGTCAGGGGACCAGCATTGAACTGGATTGCAACCTATCTCGAGGGTTGCAGCCGAAAGGTGTTCTTGAACAACACCCAAACATGCAAACATCTTAACAGGGGTCCCTCAAGGATGTGTTCTAGGGTCCCTGCTGTTCACTATCTTTATCAATGATCTTCCTACTTATTGTTCCACTGCCTCCAATTCCGTAACCTATGCAGACGACACCAACCTAGTCATATCTGCAGAAAACACTTCAACCATGATCCAAAATGCTCAGGATGTGTCATTCCAGCTCTCTCAATGGTGTTCTCTGAATGGCTTAGTCCTTAATATCTCCAAAACACAGATGAGTAACTTTGTAACTAAAAATACTACCATAGATAAAAGCTACTTAGTGAGAGTACACGGTAAGTCAATTCAACAAGTCTCAGACACAAAGTTTTTGGGAATTCATATTGACTCCAAGCTCATCTGGAGCGATCTTATAGAAAATATCAAAAGTAAGCTTAGCAAGCACATATTTCTACTCCGTCAGCTGAGGAATACTGTCTCCCCTGAAATTTTGAAACTTGTATACTATAGTCTCATTCAGTCGATTATTTGCTATGAAATTATAGACTGGGGTGCAACATAACAAGGCACAGGAAGTTTTTGCTATTCAGAAAAAAGCTACTAAACTACCTGTTAATGCTCACTTCCATGACTATGAAACTAGGAATAGGTCTAAACTTCATCAACCGTTTACGAGGTTATCGGTGTCGCATAGTCACCCAGGATCGATTGGTATCAAACTATATAATGCACTTGATGACAAAACAAGTCTGCCCCCAGCTTACACTGCTTCAAAACTAGCCTGAAAACGCTTCTCATACAGAAAGCATACTACTCTTTAGATGAATTCTTTACTGATTGTGTTGACTGATATTTAATCAATATAATTCTGTGCTTTTTTCGAATAATCCGCTGTTATCAATAAATGTTTACTTGTTATTTATCGTCTGAAACTCTTCTAAATGTCAAATTTTATATATACTAATTGTTTAAATGTCAAATTCTATATATACTGTTTACCCTTAAGATAGCTATAAGTTTGTGTCTCCTTAGGAGGCTTACCTGACGTGTTAGCTAAGCTAGTATGTTTCAATTGAGACTGTACTGTATTGTGACTGAACACTTATCTATCGAATAAATTGATTGATTGATTATTTTCACACTTCGGTTTTGCCTGAATAGTTTTGGATTTGTCTACTCCTCCGCTAACAGAGGCGCACTCAGGAGCTGGATAACCTCCTGGACTTATTTTCAGATCCTGGTGCATGTCATCTTCTGACATATCATTTGTCAAATTTTCGAACTAGAAAGCTTCATGTTATAAGCGTCTGAACTGTTTGAAATGACTTCTACAAAAGCGCGTTTCATTATAGAGTTAAGTTAAATTTACCTTTGGTGTCTAGCAATTCCGGAAATTGATATTTTTTCTGCTTTTTTGTGGCCGGGAGATGTTTGTTGGTTCTATCACTGTTTTCTTTTTTTTTGCAGAAAAACAACTTATATAGCATAGTTCTCTCTTTTTCTCTCTGTCCAGGTATTTATTTTCCATCCTTTTTACGTCCTAAACGTTTCACTCAAAACACGTTACACTCAAATTCGACCTTGGGTTGTAAAGTTAGCCACACATTTTCATCCACACGTGTGAACTGTCAAATATGAGCTATACCTAATAGTTACCGCAGTGTTGCCAGATTCACAACAAATTCTAAATATGTATACCATTTCACTATAAGTAATATTTCGTACTGGATGGACGAATTCATTTCCATACAATGCATTTAAAATAAAGAAATAGAGAAAGAAAAATAATGATGTAGGTATAGAAAATAATTCTTTTCTTGAAGACAACAGAGGGTGCTTTCAATGGAATATATCAGAGAAGGGCAACACAAAGTAATCATGATTTATAGTTCACCAAACTGTAAAGTGCAAGAAAAATAATTTAGTGTAAGGAAAATAATGTTTTCTTGTAAATTTCAGCAAGTGCCCTGACTGTGTTTTTTAAATAATAATCAGTCACAAAATAAAGCTTTTCAAATCGTACACATCGAGAATAATAATAAAGTTTAAAAAAAATTAAATAAATTAAAATGTTATGAATCTGTTTTTTTAAGTATAATTGAACTATGTGATCACGAATCGAAGCGTGCTAAACCATATAGGGCGAAAAACATAATAAAGTATGAAACAAGAAAAAATAAATTTTCAATTCATAATCACATACTACAGTTACTTTTCAAAAAATACCAACACAAAAAAAAAGTTTTTGCCTTGCATACGTCAAAAAACAATTCATAATACTTTCATCGTGGAACTCACCTTCCTTTACAAACAAAATATTATTCTTGCTCTGTACAGCAAGCTTCAATTCGTGATCACATAGTTCAAATGTACTTCGAAAAATACATTAATAACATTTTCAATCACCGTCGTTTAAAGGAAAAAATATTTTTTCAATCCATATGATTTTTCTTCTCCTAAACAGCAAGCTTCAATTTATGATCACATATTTCAGTCATTCTCCAAAAAACGCATTCATAACATTTTTTCGTGGCACTTACCGTTGTCAAGAAAAAATATGTTGTTTGAAACTTCAAGTAGCTTACAATAGAAATAATACCTACTGAGGAAATCACCACAACAACATTTAGAACCATTTAATAAAAAACATTTTATAAAATTTTTGTCATTTATAATTGCACGAGAGATTTGTATTTTATCGGGTAAATTTGGGTTGTTAAATGAGAAACTGTTGCCTAGCAATTAGACGAGAAAAACTGTCAACTATTAAAAACGCGACACCGAAGGTGGAGCGTTTTTAGGTTGACAGTTTTTCGAGTCAAATTGCTAAAGGAAACAGTTTAGAATTTGAACAACACAAATTTACCTGATATCAATACAAACATCGAGTGTAATTCGGCAGGACAATTTAATGAATGAGAAATTTAGAAACATATCAATGCAAACTTTATTTATTTTGGCAACCAACACCGCGATAATTGATAAACAAATGAATAAGTGGAAAAACCACTAGTGCATTTGTCGCTGTAAAAGTTGCAGATAACTTTTGCCGCTGTCAAACTGACAATTGCACTGTGGCATATGCGATTTTTTATACATGAGTTGAATTGTCACAGGTAATTTTCCAGATATATTTAAATTCTTCAGAATTATTCCTCTTTTCAAGAAAGGTGATTTTATATATATTTCAATTATCTGTATTTTTTTAAACTCATCGACAACATAAAACAGAGATTGACCAAGTACTTCGAAGACAATAATTTTTTCAATAATTCACAATTTGGCTTACGGAAAAATCACTCGACTTCAAGTGCAGCAATAAGGGTGGTTGAGAAAATAGTTGAGGGACTTGAACATGGTCACCATATAGGTATCACTCTTTGAGATTTATCTGAAGCTTTTGACTGTGTCTCCCAAAAAATCCATCTTGAAAAACTTAATTATTATGAAATTAGGGATATCACTCTCAGATAATTGAATCTTATCTAACAAATCGTTTCCAAGCTGTGTTATACAACAACAAACGGTCTAATTTTAGAGATGTTAGATATGGTGTTTCACAAGGTTCGGTTCTGGGTACACTGTTGTTTATAATCTATATAAATGATCTATCTACTATCTTGTCCCCATATAAAAGTTTCTTATTTGAAGATGATACCCTAAATATCCTATCTGATGAAATTGTAGAAAAAGCTGAACATTGATTAATAGCTAACAAACTCAAAACAAACAACAAATCACAGAATTTGATAGTATCCACAAAAACACCTGCTCCAGTAGATAGTAATGTTAAGCTTCTAGGCTTCATTCTGGACGAGAAGATAAATTGGACAAGTCACATAAGGCAACTGAACTAGAAATTGTCTAGCTCCCTTTTCAGTATGCGTCAAGTTAGGCATTGCATGAATATTACTACCCTCTGATCAGTATACTTTTCCCTATTCCAAGCACATGTCAATTCAAATATTCTACTATGGGGCAACTCATCTGCAGTTCCTAGCGTTTTCCGGCAGCAGAAAAAATTATTAGCATCTGAGTAAATCAAAGTTCAGAAAAGCCTACAGACCACTTTTTAAAATTTTAAATTATGACTCTTACTACACTGTATGTTTGGACAACTCACTCAATCGAATCCATAAAATAATTCCCATATTAATAATACAATCAGACATTTACCAGTATAACATCAGAGGAGCAACTAGGATAAGAGTTCCCAGACATAGGCTCAGTAAATCACAAAATAATTCGCTATACTTCAACCTCTATAATGTTCTTGTAGAAGTCAGATAATAAAACAAATTTACTTAAAAAATAACTCCTTCTATCTCTTGATGAACATGTAGAATGTGTAAAGAAAGTTGTACTGAATGATAATTTGTTTTGATCTTATGTTCGGGATCATATGTGTGATGTTCCCATTTACATCTAACAACTTTATTAATATATTTCATTTTATTTATTCACCTACCCTGTTTGTATTTTACTATTCTTGTAATTTTAATCTATCCATCTAATATGTAAGTTAGACAAGAATGCAGAACAATCGAGAATATCCTCCAGAGCTACCTGTTAAATCTTTCAAAACAAAAATTGAGATATATCTTAAGAATATTTTTATGATTCAGTATTTGTATTGAGATAAAAATATCGAGATATATCGCATCAATTTTGAATAAATTCATCAAAAACATTTTTTTATAACAAATGTATGTTGTCCTGTAAGTGATGAAGGCATGTTACTCCAAATCTTGGGAGGAAGTAATTTTAAAATCATATAAAAAAGTATTCTTCAACCATTTTCCAACTTACCTAATATGCACCCATACATCTTTCTTTTAATTTCTTCGTTGGGACATCTATCAATGCTCTGCAATACAGCTTGATCAAGACCCAATATCTGTCCAGGATTTGTTACAAATTCTCGCACAGATGTCATTACCACAGGATCCATAGCATCAACAACTATATCATCTTCATTTGCATTATTTTGTTGATTATCTAAGTAGCCGTCATTTAAAAGATCGGAAGATGAAGTATCCAAACTTTCTTTCAAACCTGTCATACCTAAAAATCAATGTATATATATATATATATATATATATATTTTTTTCTTCTTAATTTCTTGACCACATATGTTTATATTCTTTATTTTCTCGGAATAAGGGCCTTAGTCAGTCTATATATTCTTTATTTCATTCGACGTTTCGACATTGTTTATATCCTCTTCAGGTAACTTTAAAATAATGTAAAACATGTAAAGGTTAAAAACATAATACGTTACATAACATCAAATACGTTTAAAAATTAAAAGGGACATTAAAAACTTACAATATAATTCAACTATTATTCTTTCATTTCATTTGATGTTTCATGATCGAATGAACGTTGTTGAATGTCTCAGATACCAGCAATCTGAGACATTCAACAACGTTCATTCGATCATGAAACATCAAATGAAATGAAAAAATAATAGTTGAATTATATTGTAAGTTTTAATTCCCTTAATTTAAACGATTTGATGTTATGAACGTATATTTTTAACCTTACATGTTTTATATTTTAAAGTTACCTGAAATGACATAAACAATGTCGAAACGTCGAATGAAATAAAAAATATATAGACTGACTAAGGCCCTTATTCCGAGAAAATAAAGAATATATATATATATATATATATATTCACAGTAAAACAAACCAAAAGTAGTGTTTAAAAAAAACAACAGATAACGAAAATTTTCACGTATTCAATGAACAATTTTAAATGTATAGCGGAAATTTGAGTTGCATGTTATGCTCATTAAAAGCAATAGGTAGCTTGTGATGTTAACGTCTTCGATATTCGTGAATTTCTCTATACCAGCCACTTTACCCATGACTGAAGTAGATTACAAAGTAGGCTATTTCAATATGATTGAAATACGCCAGAAGTAAATAAAAATAAGGGTAGCCATTAAAAAAAATTTTTTTATTTGATTTGGATATTACATTCGATATAATGATATAGCAATATTCAATAATTTTATGGAAAAAAAAATCTTGCAACACTGGATCAAACATCAACATTTTATCATCAACTATGATAAATATTCAAGGAGGAAACATGAGAAAATGAAATTGTAACCACCTTCACCTCTTAGACTGACATCTGAGCTGCCAAAAAGACTCGGTAGAATTTTCAAATACCTAATACTAAAACCAAAAACCTAACAAACCTTTTTTCCTTATATCCCTCAAATACAATTCGTCGTGGGGATCTTCAGGGTCTCCACTAGACATTTTTTGAGTGTGTATGCTCTTTGGCCCAGTTATTCCAAACAATTCAGGACTGAAAAGACTCAAAGGAGCCACAATACATTCATCTCCAACTTGTATTGTGAAATGATAAACCGGTTTGCCAGGCTGTTTCAGAACAAAAAACTTTTCTTGAGATCCACAAATGTCCAGATTGACATGGCAAAAATCTTCTTTCAATTTCCTCAGAAGCATGGTGTCCAATTTGTTTTTATCGCTGCATTCCTTGTAAGGAAAGGCACATTTCTGGAGGAGCCAGAAGAAAATTTGGGTAATATCTCCGCCTCCGTAATCTAATCTGAAGATCATTTTAATAATATGTTTGTTTTATTATGAACACTGCAGATTAATTTATGATATAAAATATTCAACCTCCATCAAGCATGCAAAATTATGCAGGATTATTTTAATTTTTTTAATAATTAAATAAACATATATTGAAAATGGATAAACAAAACTGTAGAAGGATATTGAAGCTATACTTTTTGAGACATAGTTGATTTACTTTGAAGAGAAAGGGAAGGTAAAGAAGAAAATGAATCAAGATAATGATTGATGAATTGTGTAAATTATCAATTGAATTCATAAAATAGATTTAGGCAACAGAAGCGCAAGCAAATTGAAGAATGAAGGTTACTTAAAAAGATTTATTTTTAAATTTTGTTGGTTAACAGTCAACAGGGAAACTAGAAAATCCCTAAAATTATTAAGAACTGAAACCCGAAAATGTTTAATTTAAGTAGGATAGATTATTTAGCATGTTATTACAACATTGCGTCTTTTGTTGCTTCTTGATACCCCTTTTATATAAATGCAATTTGTTTTCTCAATGATTCTTGTTTTTGAGTAGAAGAACTAGACGTGCCTTATAAATAAATCATGTTTCACAACACGTAAATTTGAAAAAAAAACAGATAAAACATTTATACAGACAAGCTACATAAATGAAGAATGTGAAGTTATCCACAACCACAAAATACACTGAGAAAAATGTAACTTGAAAGCAAAAATCTCTGTTCCTTGTTTACTCAACAATTAGAGCTCTTTCGATTGTATTATCAAATTCAGTAGGGTGATTAATGTAGAAATGATAATAAGAATGATTTATCCCCCTTTCAGAAAGGGTGTCAAAGGCGTGGTAATATTGAAAAAAATATGTTTGTAATTAAACAGCAATATACAGTATTTTTTATTTTGGATTCGTTTTCAAAAGGTCGGAATACATAACAAATATCATTTGAAATGATTTGTCAGCCCATCAGATTGGGGGGTGGACAATTTTTTTATTATTACACATAGCATAATACTAATTCAACAAATGTATTTATTATTATATGGCATTTAAATTAATAAAGTATTATTTCATATATAAAGATAATTCAGTTTAATAAACTTCAATCCAGGTTCTGAGCATGTTTCACACTGACAACCACTGCAATGATGAGGTGCACAGTGAACAGTTCCTCATCGATCAGTCTGTATGGTTTGCATGAATCAATAATTATACTTATGTCATACTACTATTGGTAACTTGAAAACACTGAATGATACGAAGTTGTTTCAATTAGAAACTGAAATTATGTCTCCAAATCGGAAGTATCCGTTTTTGAAATATACAAGATAAACAGAAATGCCTCTTTTTATTTTATTTGCGCTAGCGCCTTCATTTTTAGAAATATGTTTTAGGAACTTTCTCTCCTGTTTTATATTTGCTTTGATTTTATATATATATATATATATATGTATATATATATATATATATATATATATATAATAACAGCTAAGCGCGTATTTAGTCAAATTGAATGACTACCTTCAACCAAAACGTCGAACTTGAAAACTATTTCAATATGTTAAATATAAAAATGTTAATTTCGGAAGACATTTTTTATATAAATGAGCCAAAAAATATTCTCGTATCTCCAGATTTGTATAGTCAACAATTCACACGAGGTCCAATTATGTGTTCAAATTGACTCCCAGCATTCAAATCAGTATGGTCTAATAAGAAAAACAGAAATCTTTGTGAAAATAATTTAAATATCATTGAGAATGAACTAATTTCATGTAATTGGTCTCTTACAGTAGAGATGTGAATTTGCTTTAAGAAGAATGTTCAAATATTATCAATAGTGTCTCACTAATACGGACATGATGCTTCAAAAATAATATGATAATAAAGTTTTAAAAAAATTAAAAAAAGGAATACAATGGGTGGGTGACAAAAACCTGAAATTTTCTAGATGGAATAACTTAAAAAAAATCCGAAATGACGTGGTAAAGATAAAAAAAAACAATAATATTTTAACAAAATAGACAAGATACAAAAATATTTCCCACTTAATGTTGAATACCTTGAAAACTCTTGTGAATCATAGTGAAGGAGCCATTTCTAATCATCTACAATTTGTAAATGGAGAAAAGGTTTCCATAATAAAAAAAAGGGCTCCATATGGCTGAAAATTTCAACGAATTTCGTAGTGTTCAACATATTATCCAGACTATTGACAATAATGAAGTTTGGTTTAATGTCAATAATAACTTATATTTACCTCTTACTAGATTCAAAGTGGTTACTTTGAGTGAATTGAAAGAAATAATTATATCAGGGGACAATAAATGTTGTATTCACAAAACATTACATTGTAAAATTTTAAAAAGTATTTGAGATAGCAGGTCATGCTATTCTTAATTTAATCAATATTTTATTCCAAAATGGCCACATTCCTGAATCACATTCAGTTCACAAGTACAGTTATCCCTATACGAAAAGTTACACACCATAAAAGCAAGTGAGTTTAGGCACACCCTCCGACGGGGCGACAAATGATTCCATATATCAGGTGATATGTATTCGACCTCCGAATTCGATTCTGCATACTAGAAAACTCTACTCTGCGCCGTTTAAACTGAATTTGGATTTTTTCAACATTTCCACCCCCTAATACCCCACCACCTATAAAGTCTAGAATTATCAGTACACGAGAGTAGTTTGAAAAGTTTCCGAAGAATGAAACATTGTATTAAGAATCAAAATATAGCAAATCAAAGCAAACATGAAACAGAAGAAAAAGTTCTCCAAACACATTCTCATATTTCAAAAAATAGAGATACTAGCACAAATAGAATAAATCAGAAACGTTTCGTGTTTTTTTAGATTTCATTGTCCCATGGAATTCGCCACTTTTGTCCAATTTAACAAACTTTGTATCGTTTGCTGTTCTGAAGTTACCAATAGGAGTAGGAGTCTATACATAGATTATTGTTGACATAAGAAAAATAAGCAGCAAACACACAAAGAAACATTTAACAAAGATTGTTTTGTTCATTTTTTAATTTAATATCATTATTACTTTTTTGATGTATTATAACTATTGTAAGGGGTTAATATAAAAATTGTACTGAATATTTCAGCCTATATCTGATGAACATATTTGAACTGAATCCCAGGGTTACTATATATATATATATACTGACAGGGTTACGGCATAAAACAGCTTTAGGAGAGTTCGGGTCACCAGACGTAAGGTGAGGAAAGTGTGCCACTGCTGCCAACATATACTAATTATTTAGGTTTTTATTGTATTCATCCTTGTTCATCTTGAATGTTCATCCTCGTTACTCTTCGAAATATGAAAACAAGTTCTATAAAGTTGGCGATTCTGGCACACATCAGACGTCATAAAAATGGAGGTTTCGCCATAACCCTGTCAGTATTATATATATAATAACCCTGCTGAATCCCTAGTCCCACTGTTGGGGCTATAAGTAGACCAGATCAGATATAGCATAGCTTGAGTAGGCCAGATAGAACATGGCTAACCAAAGGTTATTAAAAACAAAGCTGGTAACATCTGCCTGTTTGTTGGATGTGAGTTCTACAAACTTGAAAAAATGGGACCAAGCCTGATTTTCATGAGACTTTCACAAATGCCTCAATACATGACAAAAACACTCCAGCAATTGAAATTATTTTTCGGAAATTATTACTATTGGAGATATGGTACTTTGAAGTACCAAAAGGAGCCGTTAACTAAGTAATATATGAGCCAAGAATTAAGGCAAGAAAACTTGTCGGATTTACACCAAACAAATTCTGAATCTTGGGAAGGTTGGAAATGAGGTGACATTAAACTACCAAAGCAAATGTCGTTACTCCTATAATGTAGCCTTGAAAAAGTAAATATACATTTGACCCTTGATATTGAAATCGGCGTTATAGAAGGGAAAACATTTTCCAATTTTATTTATAACTAGGCGGATTGTGACTCTGAGGGAAGACGTATTCAACTTAAGATTTTTGAATCTTTGTAATATTGATACCATATAAAAACTAGCAGCAGCAACCTCTGAAAGGAATCTGAATTTTTCTCATAAAGTAGCTCTTGTGACGGATTGAAACTTGTGGAGAATGTTGCCAAAATGAAGAGATATTCAACGACAAATTTTCAATGCTTCAATATTTTCAGTCTATCAAACCATCGACATCACTAAAAACCCCCCATTCGCCAAACGAAATATATATTTTTCTCATAAACCAGCTCTTGTGACGGATTGAGACTTGATGGAAAATGTTGCTGAAAGGTGTATGTATTCAACACTGAATTTTCAGTTCTTCAAAATATCGGCATCATAGAAAAACTACCCTCTCCACCTAAACGGATTTTTTTTTTCTCATAAACCAGCTCTTGTGACTAATTGAGACTTGATGGAAAATTTTGCTGAAAGGAGTACGTATTCAACACTGAATTTTCAGTTCTTCAAAATATCGGCTTCATAGAAAAACTACCCCCTCCACCCAAACGGATATTTTTTTCTCATGAACTCTTGTGACGGATTGAGACTTGATGAAAAAGGTTGCTAAAAGGAATATGTATTCAACATTGATTTTTCAGTTCTTCAAAGTATCGGCATCATAGAAAAACCACCCCCACCACTCAAACGCATATTTTTTTCTCATAAACCAGCTCTTGTCACAGATTGAGATTTGTTGGAAAATGTTGCTAAAATGAATACATATTCAACTACCCCCACTGCCCAAACGAATAATTTTTTTTTCTCATAAACCAGCTCTTGATATATAAGAAACTAACCATACCCTCAAAAATATCTTTTTCAATAAACTAACTTCTGTGACGGATTGTAAGGTAGTGGAAAAGGTTGAGTTCAGTTATAGAAAGTTTGGCATCATAAACACATTACACACACCACTCAACAGAAATTATTGATTTCTTCATAAACTACTGTTTGTGACGGATTGGAACTAGAAGAAAAAAGTTTGGAAAAACGTAAGCATTCAGCCTTGAATTATAAATTCTAACTAAATCGGATTCGTATAAAAAATAAACATCCCCACGTTCTTAACGGCATTGATTTACTTTCCATATAGCTCATATGTCGGATTCTGACCTAAAAATGTTTTTGATTCATCATAATATCAACAAAAATCCTATCTCATCTTGAAATTCTTCCTACAGAAATAAAACATTCATCCTGAAGAAATTGATTCCTTATATTAGGTTGTTTTTCAAATGAAAATTTCCTTAGAAATGAATAATTAACCAAATAATTTTGATTCTTTTAGATTGAGAGTTTTTAAAAAAGTTCCCATTTTAATGACTTTATAGTTTATAAGAATCCGATTGTATTGAATAATTTTAATTTTTAAATTTGAAATATCACAAGTCGTAAGGGTTCCGGACACATGTTTATTGAGCATGTTTATGAATCTTTGAATTTTTTTAAATATATCATATTTATGTGCTTTCGTTGATCCGTTTGGATCGATGAATGAGAAAGTGTTATCCATAAAATTAGCAATAAAGAGCGTGAAGTGTCTACTATGCAAAATAGGTATAATATTAACTCTTCCATCAAGATGGTTTAAGAAATCATCTTTAAAAAAATAATTTTCCAGTGTACTTGGTTTGAAAAACATCAGTTCTGTTTTATATATATATATCCCATATTTTAACCCTGGAATTTTGGAAATCGTCATATAAAAGAGCAGCAATAATGAAGAATACTGTATTAGAAATATACAAGTATTTGTTCAGAGTTAAATAATCTTCAATAGTTAAATTGTAAGTACAATTATATCGCATGACAACATAATTGTCTAAATAATCAGAAGAAGTGTAATAATCTATTTTTGTAGAAATATCATTGGACATTAATGCATCATCTGCCAGTTTATGGAAAGACTTCACAACTAAATTGCTACTACAAATAGGTCAATAATACACTACCTCTGGGGAATCTAGAGGTACAATAAAATCGAATTGCCTTTTATCACAGTTCAGATGTATTCATCTTGTGCAAAGATCGCAGCTTATCCAATTAATGTTTTCATTTCTTTCAAATTTGCTGCAGAGGGGACAAAAATTGGAGATGAAAATTGTAATAATAAAAGTTGGAGACTCTTACTATATTCCTTTATGTTAATGGGTTCAGATAGTAGTTCATTATTATTAGAAATTTTGGATGTATGTCTAAAAAGTATAAAGATAGGATACCCATTTCAAAACTCAATTGCAGTGATTTATAAATTAGTCTGTTGGTTTTCCAACCTTCTTCTTCAATTTTTTGTATGTAGCATAAAGAGCCTTCTTTTCATTATATAATTTCAAAAATTTCTTAACGTTGTTTAGATATTCCTCATTTTCTATATCTGTATTTCCGAAAGGATTGAATATGTTAATTGATTTATCAATTGAATTTATTTTTAGTAAAACCCATTTGTCTTCGAGTATGTGGAAAGGAATAAATGTTGTTTTTTTTTTAAAGAAATTGTACCAAATGCAAGTTTTTTCTATAAATCGAAAAATGAATTGGTTGATTGCCTGCCTTTTATTCTTCTTCATTATCAATAAATCTAAAATATTGAATAATTTCGGAGTTATTGATTTGGACAAATCACTGGCATTCAATATGTTGAATTCCTTCGAAGATATAAATTTATCACCTTTAACAAACTCGTAATAACCGATATAATATGAAATATTTTCGAATGTTTTGTAATATTTTGCCCTGGGCTTCCTGTTCCATTTCTCTTTGGTGTTTGCCATACTATCATCAGATGATAGTGAATTAATGATCTTTGGAACTGTGGCCAGATTATGTTTTGATATGCCCAACTCAATTTCTGTTTAAATTTTCATCTCACCTTTCTAATGGATGATGTCGGTTTGAGATCTCTAGATCCATTCAAAATGTCAATTTTGAGGAAACCAAACTATTAGAGCATTGCTCAATCTACATTTTGTTGTAACTGCCGACCACAATGGAAACAACCCCATGTACCGTTCCCATCTACCATTCAACATCATTTTATTTTGTTCATAAATATCAAAGAAAAATTTATAAAAAGGCGAATTTGTTCGCAATCCCTTTTTCTTCAGCAAGTCATTGTTATAATCAAATGCCACTGAGATTCCTTGTTTTTCTGTGGATTCTGTAAGATTCAACTTTGAGAAGGCAGCATCAAGACTATCATTTTTAAATTCTAATGTCAAAATTATGGTTATATTTTTTAACCATTCTGCTGCATCATTCAGGTCATCTAGATTGAACGGTATATTGCAAACATTGTTTTAATGCAATTTTGTATTCTTTTATCTTCCATTGACTCGTGTGTTCCTCGATTAGCTGAACTAAATTTTTTATGAAATGTGCCTAGCATAATAATAATAATATATGCTTTATTGTCCAAAGAAAGTAATCTTATTGACAAAGTAATTTATCGTTAAGGAAAGAAGTGGTTTTTAAAATTATTTATGGAAACAGTCTGATAGTATCTTGAGAAAATTAAAATTGTAGGGCACAGAACAACACAAAAAAGAAAGATTATGCACTACAAAGTATAAAACGGTATATCATATAAATTATAAAAATATGATAAAAGAAAACAGTATAAAGGTAAAGAGGTATAAATTTATTTTCAAAAACTGTCGTAAAACTCTTGCAGACTATAATAGGGTCTAACACTGAGGAAGTCTTTTAGAGTTTTTCTGAAACGAATATAATCCAAAGTTATCAAGTGATGTGGTAGATGGTTATACATCTTGAGGCCATTAAACACAATCGAGTCCTTAATGAGGGTTGACGTAGGTAAAGGTAGTCTGAGATCATTGGAATGTCGGGTGGCATAGGGAAAATTTGTTTTATGTTTGTGTAATAGACAAACTGAATCTAAAATGAAGATAGCATAAACCGTTAAAATCTTGTTCGGACTTTGCACAGGTATCTGAATTTAGTATTTCTTTTAGGAAATGTTTTTTTCTTCTGTAAGTGTTCAAAACATAGTTTGAGATATTCGTCTAAGTCCATATTATTGAATGTCTTCGATGCCGTGTTCAAATTTGCAAAACTAAAATCTGTGACAAATATTTCAAATATTGGCCACAATTTTTTGTCTTCAAAACTTTTTAAATTTTAACAATAAATCGTAAATGGCAAATGTGTTACGTTCACAAGAGATCATCTCAAGAATAGGGCAAATACTTTTTTCCGGTAGACTGAGAATACCAGCGTAATACAGTTTTTTTTTATTGCCATCTTCGCTATTACTAACCACAGCACCTGCAGCATCTAAGTGCAAAACGGAAAGTTTTTGCTATCTGTAATTGCTCTAAACTGAATATTTTTACATTTATTGGGGAACAAATCTGCCAGATGAAGTTAGGGTGATCCTTTTTATATAAAAACATGTCGACCATATCGTTGTCATGTCTCTTGAGTTTATTTTTTGCCCCTATGCGGAGCTTTCTTATAACGTCTTCTGATTTAACGTTCTGTAATTGACCTCTCTTGATGGCAGATTTATCTGCTCTCAAAATGTACATTTTGAATAATCTGTTCGTATCACCTTAAGGTGTACAGAAGGATCAATATTTTTGCTTCCCTTCGGAAGTACCCAACCTTTCATTGGTGGCTCCTGATTTATACACAAACTGGGAAGTTAAATTGAAGAATCTGTCACATGATGAGTAACATATTTTGTCGAATTATCAGCAAATGTGACGGCTGATTCGGTAAAAGAACCTTCATTGATAGACTTGAAATATTATTTGTTTTCTTCTTTTGTAATACAACGATCTTTTGCAAATTCACAATTTTCTGAATTCTCAGTGCCATCATTTTCCGTCAAGCATTGCTTCATGGCATCCAAAAATTCCGAGCCTGCACTGAAAGATAATGAGAATTCATTCAAGTTCATTTCGACATCGATGGATTTTACTGATTTTTCAAGAGATGTTTAATGATATCCATATTTTTCCTTAAGCTTGCATAATATTTCTTTATCAGAGAGATCATTCATATCAGCGTCCTCATTCTCATTCAATAAATCAATGGAGTTTGTTTGTGATTGACGTTGGAGTTCTCCATTGGCATCTTTATTCAGCAAAAAATATCCAGTATTTTTATTGAATGCATCTCTAATATTACCAGAATTCCCCTGAATGATCTGATAAATATACTTCTTTCTATTGTTCTGCTCCTTTTTGTTGTGGATATGTCCAACTAATTTATCATAAAAAATGTCATTGTAATCAATAATAACAAGCTCATCATAAGTAATATGGTCATAAAATAACTTAATTCGGTTAACAATATTTTTAATTTTATCTCCCATCTTTGTGGTGTAGGACAATTAACTATACACAAATAAAAAGCAAAACTGTACTGAAAACGAACAAAAAAAAATTATATTTATGCAAAAAAATAAATCGACAATTCTGAATAACTGATATTTGTTAATATGAAACTAGTTCATATAACGCCAATGAACGCATAAAGAAAACCAAACTCGATCCACCCTAAATACTTGTAGTACAATATGTACTTCTCAAACACAGCGCAGCAGTGTAAACATAGCTAGAGGTCGAAGTGATATAATGCCGCGGAAACATGAGCTTACCAAGTAACCTTCGGTAAATACAGTTACACATTCAGATGCATTTAACTCGGTTAATCTATATTGGACAGAAAAAAGTACAAGGAGTTAAAAAATGGAAAATGTTATCTCTCGTGGGATTTTTTCGCATAACACTGAAATAATGTAAATGTATAATATTTTCCTCTAAACTGGATAATTCGCCTAGAAAAAAGAACCCCAATATTAATATAAAACTCTAAATAACCTAAAAGCTTCGGAACCTACGTATTTAAATTAAGTGCAATAACATAATGCTTATGGCTTTATTTTCAAACAAAGGATATTCTGGAAATGATCTCCATAATACTTTTGACTTTCTACTTTTCTCGAGGAAATTTTTATTTCAGAATTCTACATTGAGTTTTTTTAATCTATACTAATATTAAAAGAGGTAAAATTTGTTTGTTCGTATGTAGAGGTAATCTCTAGAACTAATGAACCGATTTTAACATTTTTTTCACCAATACGAAGCTAAGCTATCCCTGAGCAACATAGACTATAATTCATTTCGATAAAAATAAGTTTTTAGTTCGAAATCTCAATATTTGAAAATTAAGTCAGATGAAAAGGCGCTTGGCTGATTTATCGGCGTGCCCTAACCCAAACTACTGAACCGATTTCGAAAAACTTTTTGTGTTCGAAAGCATATTATTAGACTCTAAAACTGGTCAATCCGTCACTATAGCTGGTTTATGAGAAAAAAAATATGCGTTTGAGTGGTGGGGATAGTTTTTCTATGATGCCGATATTTCGAAGAACTGAAAATTCAGTGTTGAATACGTACTCCTTTCAGCAACATTTTCCATCAAGTCTCAATCTAACACAAGAGCTGATTTATGAGAAAAAAATATCGTTTGTAGTAGGGGGTAGTTTTTCTATAATGCCGATATTTTGAAGAACTGAAAATTCAGTGTTTAATACGTACTCCTTTCAGCAACATTTTCCATCAAGTCTCAATCCGTCACAAGAGCTGGTTTATGAGAAAAAAATATCCGTTTGAGTGGTGGGGGTAGTTTTTCTATGATGCCTATATTTTGAAGAACTGAAAATTCAGTGTTGAATACGTAGTCCTTTCAGCAACATTTTCCATCAAGTCTCAATCCGTCACAAGAGCTGGTTTATGAGAAAAAAATATCCGTTTGCTTTGGAGAAGGGTACTTTTTCTATGATGCCAATATTTTGAAGAACTGAAAATTCAGTGTTGAATACGTACTCCTTTCAGCAACATTTTCCATCAAGTCTCAATCCGTCACAAGAGCTGGTTTATGAGAAAAATATATATTTCGTTTGGAGAATGGGGGTAGTTTTTAGTGATGTCGATGGTTTGATAGACTGAAAATCTGTCGTTGAATATATCTTCCTTTTGGCTACATTCTCCACAAGCTTCAATCCGTCACAAGAGCTTTAAAAATGCTAGTTTTTCTATGACGCCGATATTTTGAAGAACTGAAAATTCAGTGTTGAATTGAATACGTACTCCTTTCAGCAACATTTTCCATCAAGTCTCAATCTATCACAAGAGCTGGTTTATGAGAAAAATATATAAAATTGGAAAATATTTTCCCTTCTATACCTCCAATTTGAATATCAAGGGTTAAATATATATTTATTTTTTCAAGGCTACATTATAAGAGTAACAACATTTGCTTTGGTAGTTTAATGTCACCTCATTTCCAACCTTGCCAAGATTCAGAATTTTGGTGTAAATCAGACTCGGGAGTGGCGGGTAAACGCCAAATTTTGGCCTTAGCATTGGGCGCTAACTTCACACAAGGGGCAAGAAATGAAAATGACAAGATTGTTCTGCTAGCCCATTGGGAATGGATATTTGCAAATCCAACTCAACTTGGTGACATTGTAATAAAACAACTTTGTACGTAAGACTACAATTGAAGGATAATCTATCTACAACTACTGTTTTTTAACAATTACCTGACCCTGGTATTTTGATGACAAATGCCATCTTCAACACAAGAAACTGATGTTTTTTGATCCCCCACATCTACGACACAAGCATAACTCAATCCTGATCCAAAGGTAGCTGCTACATGATCTTGCACAAGAAAACAGCTTCCAAATCCCATTTTGGACAGAAGTAAATACATTAGTTCTCTCAAATAAGTTCTATTATAAACATCAGGTATAACTAGCACTGCTTTGCAATATTTCAGATCTTTCTGAGTGATTTGGAAATTTGTTTCTAGCACATGACACCAAATAGTTTCAAGATCCGCCATAATAGCAGTTATTGAACCCCCTGCACCATTGTGGATATTCAAATCACCTCGCTTGTATGGAAAATGTATGTTGAAGTCTTCTTCTGGGTTCAAACGTAAAATATCATTCCCAACAACAACATCTCCTTCGGGTTTTATCCATTCTCCTCCATTATTTCCCAACAGTTCTGGTTGGGACCTGCGGTTGAATGCTGCAATTTGCTGTGGAGGTGTAGCATATCTTCTCCTACCATCTGACTGTAGACAAGACTGCAGAGTATGCGATACTGCCAATCTGGCCTCTTCAAACTCGTGGGGCTGACCTAAATCTATTCTCTCTGGCAGGAACGTGTCCCTGTAGCTGTGACCATAAGGTAGTCGACGTCTTGCAATGGCATGCAGGACAGTTAATGGGTTTAAATCGGATGCCCGCCCTATCCTGAGATTGAGAGAGCCAGGATGGATTACAATGATACTTTTTGAATGTACCTGTTCAGGAGGAGTATCACCAGGAGTCACTTGTGTCATTTTTATACTTTTATTTCATACATTTCTATGAATGGAAGTAGTTTTTGTTTCAATTTTGAAATCTTAGGATTGGAACTTTCATGAGAATCTCCGATATTTTCACGGAATCTATTCTAATTTCGTTAAAAGTAAATAAACATAAAAATAATGTTTCAAACAATTAACATAACCACAAAATATGTTAACGAGTATAATCTAAACAATGATAAAACTCATAGAAGCCTCAGGCTGAGATAAGATTTCAGATATGTCATGTCATGCCAATTTTAATTTCGACAAACAACACAGAACTCAAACCAGCAAACTATTATAGACAAAGACGTGAAGAGTAACGACTGACGAGTTCTGTGCCCTGTGCCATTAGCCATTACATGACTGGCCGTTGGCCATGTACCACACGAAAAAAACACAAGTAGTCAGGAAGATTAACGCTTTTCTCCCACTCCTTGGTCCTTAGTGCAAAATGCTTACAAAATCCTTACAATTCGTCATTACTCCACGATTACTCCAGAGCTTTCGAATTGCTTACAAATGGAGTAATTACTCTCAAAACGGCAGCGCTGATAAGGATACAAGATACAACTATTTCCTGTTTTTATGATGTGCGTGGGCACAGAACACTTTACTACAAGGCGTTCTGTGGCGTGGGGTCTATTATCTAGTCCTCAGACGGGAAGATAATCGTAATCGCATCTATTACATTAACATTGGTAGAGCGAATACAGTATTGAGACAGCACAATGGATGGTAGATACAGAGGAGGAAAATACGGGTGGACACGATTGTCATCATGTGCACCAGTGTCATGACATGCAGCGGTTGAAAGGTTAGGTAAATTATTGGGTATCTAGTGTAGTTTATTCAATTTTATTTACTGTTACCTTGCAAAAATGCCCTGGGTTATGGGATAAGTACTTTTCAGTAGCAGAAAAATAAATTATGGCAAATACTATCAAATTCATGATACGTCTTGTGTATCGCTTTTACTAAATAATTTGGTATGCCTATGGATTTCCTGGTAAAATAGCTTCGCTTCGTACATCTTCGAGAGGAACAGTTCGTTAAGCGGGGGAAGGACAAACATACCGTCTCAATAGTGAATGTACTCTATTCAGAGCTACAGAATCCACAGACACAAAACACTTTTTTTGTTCATTTCCCAACATAGAACATTTACATATGTTACATTTAACTTTTGATAATAGGAAACACACGCATGTGCCCCTTTTCTAAAATATCATGGTATTTTCAATTGTTACTGAAACATCACATTGAAAATGAGGTTGATTAATGTTTCGGTTGTAAGAAATAGTATTGACATTGTTTAAAGAGAATTTCTCTGGTATTGACGATTAATATTCTTGTAACAATCACCATTGGCGCTCGAGTTTGGGGGAAGTTATTCAATATTCAAGTGAAGGTCAAATCGGGTTTGAATTAATGAATTAAGGAGCACCTTTAAATTTGAAAATTTCGACAAAATTTTGGAATTTGAGAAATTACTTTCACAAAATGTAATTTTTGAGGACCGAAATTAAAATGAAATCATGCGTGTTCCCTATTATTGATGTCCTAGCAACGAACAGGATACTTTTGAACTTTTAGTTTACTTTAGATTATTAATACATGCCTGTTTTCTTCACTGCTATATTTAGATTCACACGTAGACATTACCACCAGATCGGCTGTGGGTCATACTTATAATTTAAAAAAATATTTTATATTTTTCGTATTTAAAAACGTTCTCTAGCACCTCTGATGGATGTTAGCATAATTACTTCATACAGTCCAAACTTTTTCTCTCGGGTGCAACTTTTGCATCGAGATGTCAACTATAATTTCATCATTCTCATCTGTGTCATGTATCTTCATTTGTGTCTTGAGTTTGTATTTTGATTAGCTATTGATAGTAATTTCAATTATGTCTGAAATATCACATCAAAAGTAAAGTTGAGTTAATAAGTTATTTCATTTACAGCGAAGTGTGCCACTGAGATACACTGAAAATTAGTATGTCTCTTTTACACACAATATATTAGATACTCCCGACTTTTTAGCTACATTGAACGAAACTTTTTTTGCAATCGAAAGAACCTTATCAGTCGTGATAATATCTGTGGATATTCCCCAATCACAGATTGCCCTAGTGTTTGTGGAAATTATTCGAAAGTCTAGGTCAAATCCATACATATCAGTCGTGTATTCAAGTTTGTAGTGAAAAGTAATTTTTAAGCAGACAAATTCTACGAAATTTTGGGATTTGAATGAATTACTCTCATCAAATTTAGTTTTTGAGGCTAGAAAGGATGCCAAACATAAAATCATGTGTATTTCCTATATCTGAACAATCCTTGGTAAACATATAGAACACACTTTTGTTAGTAAACTCCATACCTTCCTTTCGGAACACCCGATCATTTGGAGTGAATTACTGAACGAGCTATTCGCGTTTTTGTCACCATCAAATATAAATGAACCTTAAAGTTAGTACAAAAATCGCTACTTTGGCGCTGTGAACTCAATCAGAATCCGAATATGGGCAATGTTTATCAACATTGTTGAGTTGTAGAATGTTTCCGGAAAGAATAACACAATACCGAACGCTGTTCTCTAATCGGGTTCCATTTTCCATGAATTTTTTTGGGATTCTTGGTGGGAAGCAACCATCGACTTCTGTTTAGTGGAAATCAACAACCAACCGCGTCTACCTTTTAATTCGCCTTCTACTAACGGTCAAAGAACTAACTAACCAGTGTTGCAAATTAGCGGGATTTCTCCCGAAAATCGGGAACTTTTATTCGTAACTTTCGTTTGTTTCGTAACACACTACGTCAGATATGTAGCATTAAGTTCATTATATTGAGCAGTCAGTCAGAAAACAGGATGCCGTAAGCTGAAACGCGAAAAGCTGATATGTGAACATTGTGAACTCGCATGACGCTCGTCTTCAGTCACGTGTTACGTAATGGGGAATACGCATGATTTTACTTCAATTTTTCTTTGCCTCAGTTCGGTCCTCAGATATTATATTTCGTGAAAATAATTTCTCAAATCCCAATGTTTTTCAAAATTTTCAAATTTAAAGGTGCTCCTCAATTCAAACTCGATTTGATCTTTGCTGAATAACTTCCCCAAACACTAGTGCCAACTGTGGTTGTTTTAGGAATCTCCATAGACGATACAATTTTTTACAATCCAAACATGAATTCAACTTACTTTTAATGTGATGTTTCAGTAACAATTGGAAATATTATAATTATAAAAATATTAGTACAACATATAGACGAAGAGAAATGAAATTATAGTTGACAGTTCGAAGCAACTAGCGGTTAAAATTTGAACTGTGTGAAGTAACGATGCATACGTGCATCAGAGGCGCTAGGAATACGTTTTAGGATATAATGAGTAGAAATGGCGTTATCAATTTTAAATTATTGAATACAATGACCATTTTTTTTATTTCTGAGTTCGTTGCTGAGGTTTCTAGGTGGTAATCTTTATGTGCAAATCAAAATATTCTGGAAAAGGGGCACATGCGTGTTCCCGTTTCCTGTCAATCCTTTCATGTAACGTAACATATAAATGTAATCACCATTACATCAAAATAATATATAATATTTTTTATGTCCATATTATTATCCATTCAAATAAAATTCTAGACGATGATTTGCCGGAAAAAACGATCAGATATAAGTATCCTGATTTTTTCGGGAATTTTCGTAAATTTGCGGGAATTTTTGGGAATTTTCGAGCCTTTGTTCGGGATTTTTCTTCACTTGGCGTTGGCAACCCTGTAACTAACGAACCAAGGAGTGATAGTGAAAGATGAATCGAGAACGCCTTTAGAAGCTACATCCAAGAAGGAACAGAGAGAGAGAGAGAGAGAGAGAACGCCTTTAACTGTCATGGCTGGTAAGTGATGCTTACGCCTTAAAATTTTCAAAAAAATTCATCTGAAATTCCCATGTTTTTTCCTTTTTAGATTTATTTGCCAAAGTCAGTTGTACTTATTGCCAAGAAGAAATAAATGGTGTCCGAGTACAATGCTGCATTTGTCCAGATTTTGATATCTGCCTTCAGGTAAAGGTCACATGACTTGATGAGCTGTTGGTTTTACACCGGGAAATTTGAAATATTACCATTTATAAACACTGAAAAGTTTTCACAAATGTCCTCGTTAAGTACTATATAATTAACAGTTTTCTAATAGAATTCCATTACAATGATGCAATAAAACTTTTGTTCATGGTATAATTTTAGGGAAATATTTGCGAATACAAGATTGGTGTGAAGTCCATAGATTTCTAGCCACACATGCTGACGTAGTGGAAAATTAAAATCTGTGGCTGGGATACATATTTATCAGCACCCGGACTAAAAATATGTGGCCGGAAATATTCAACATACATATGTGATCTGGAATTCAACAGCTTTCGATATCAACATGATATCAGGCGATATGAAACCTGGAATCATGTCAATTCATATTATGAAAGGGACCTCTTAAGATGACGTCACTTTTCTACGGAAATGTTTCTGTCACTAACAGACTTTTTGATCAAATGATTTTTTCAATGGGGATCGGGTCAGTTTACCCTTCGTTAAATCAGTACCACAAGAGGTGCGTTCATGAAAATTATAAGAATTTTAGAATTTCAGGTTGATTACCGTAATGGAATCGTTTTTCTTGTCACCCTTACAGTTTTCGAGAAAATGATATTTTTATCGCATAACAACAATTCTTCACACCCCTCGTAAAATCAGAACCACAAGATGTGCGTTCACGAAACTCATACCAATTATGAAGAATTTTATGCTGATTGCAGCAGTGGAATTGTTTTTTTTTGGCACCCTTACAGTTTTCGCAAAAATGATTTTTTTATCGAGCAACAACACTGCATCCCTTGTAAAATCAGAACCACAAGATGTGCGTTCACGAAACTCATACCAACTATGAAAAATTTGATGATGTTCACCGTAGTGAAATCGTTTTCCTTGTCAACCCTCACAGTTTTCAAAATGGAAAATTTTCATGAACGACATCTTGGGGTTCGGATTTTACGAGGGGTTAAGAATTGTTGTTCCGATGAAAAAATCATTTTCTCGAAAAATGTGAGGGCGACAAGAAAAACGATTCCACTACGGTAAACATCATCAAATTCTCCATAATTGGTATGAGTTTCGTGAACGAACATCTTGTGGTTCTGATTTTACTGGGGATATAAAGAATTGTTGTTACTCGATGAAAAAAATCATTTTCTCGAAAACTGTAAGGGTGACAAGGAAAACGATTTCACTACGGTGAACATCATCAAATTCTTCATAATTGGTATGAGTTTCGTGAACGCACATCTTGTGGTTCTGATTTTACGAGGTGTGTGAAGAATTGTTGTTACGTGATAAAAATATCATTTTCTCGAAAACTGTGAGGGTGACAAGGAAAACGATTTCACTACGGTAAACATCATCAAATTCTTCATAGTTGGTATGAGTTTCGTGAACGCACATTTCGTGGTTGGTTTCTGATTTTACGAGGGATGTAAAGAATTGACGATGCCCGATAAAAAAATCATTTTCTCGAAAACCTTGAGGGTGACAAGAAAAACGATTTCACTACGGTGAACATCATCAAATTCTTCATAATTGGTATGAGTTTCGTGAACGCACATCTTGTGGTTCTGATTTTACGAGGGGTGTGAAGAATTGTTGTTACGTGATAAAAATATCATTTTCTCGAAAACTGTGAGGGTGACAAGGAAAACGATTTCACTACGGTAAACATCATCAAATTCTTCATATTGGGTATGATTTTCATGAACGCACATCTTGTGGTTTGGATTTTACAAGGGGTGTAAAGAATTGTTGTTACTCGATAAAAAAATCATTTCCGCGAAAACTGTAGGTAAGGGTGACAAGAAAAACGATTCCATTACGGTAATCAACCTGAATTTCTATAATTCTTATAATATTCATGAACGCACCTCTTGTGGTACTGATTTAACAAAGGGTGTGAAGAACTGACGCGATCCCCATTGAAAAAATCATTTGATCAAAAAGTCTGTTAGTGCCAGAAACATTTCCGTAGAAAAGTGAGGTCATCATAATATGAATTTACATGATTCCAGGTTTCATATCGACTGATATCATGTTGATAGCGAAAGCTATTGAATTCCAGATCACATATGTATGTTGAATATTTCCGGCCACAGATTTTTAGTCTGGGTGCTGATAAATATGTAACCCAGCCACATATTTTAATTTTCCACTACATCAGCATGTGTGGCTAGAAATCTATGGATAACTTCACACCAATGAATACAAGAATGTATATCCAAATTATACCTCATTTATGAATTAAACTTGTAAATACTCTTTTAATTTGTATATTTTCAGTGTTTCTCAGTGGGAGCAGAAATTGGACCGCATCGAAATGATCATTCCTACAAGTTTGTAGACCATTGTGCTGTAAGCATTTTTGGTGGTAGAGGAGCATGGACTGGAAAAGAACAACTACAATTGCTGGATGCCGTAGAACTATATGGATTTGGAAACTGGGAATTGGTTAGTCAACATGTTGAAACTCGTACACCAGAAGGTAAACAATTTTCTGTTGGTTCTTTCATTCTTTACTTGGTTCATTACTCTGTTATCGAATATGAGTTTCAAGGTATGAATTGCCTGTTACATCTCCACTTTGTGGGTGAATGTCTAGTCAGGCTTATGTTCCCTGAGAATAGCTATTTGGTTCTACTTACATATTTTTACCCCCTGAACATGAAACCAAATAAAAAGAGCTCTAATATCCTTTCAGTGTTATATTCCTCCTAACCCATTATGTTAAGAGGCCAGCGTAGGATACCCTTTGTCATCGGGTACCTTGTAAATTTTTATCCAAGGAGTTAGCATGAATATAGATAAACATATTGCCTCTGGGTTGTCGATAGGTCTAAAAAGTACATCACCGCCGGTAGTTTTTGCGAAAAAATAGTTCTTTTTTGGCAGACATACATATTCTTTACAAAAAAGGACATATGTAATTTTTATGAAGAATTAGAATTTCCAAAGAAAAAAATTAAAATTGAAACAAAACGAAAAATGATTCTATATGGAAGAGTTTGATGAATGAAATTCTACTGATGTGCTCAACTTTTTCCAAAATTGGATATAAGCTTGGGTTTCACGCAGTATTGCATCAAAATGAGTTATTTTTATAGTTTATCATTTTTGGTTCCATTATACGACTATCTAGGACCCATTCGACATTTTCAGCAGGAATATTTTGGGCACTTCAACTTTCACTGACTAAAAAATTTTTATTGAGTGGGACATGAGAAATTGTAGGTTATATTTCCGAAAAAAATATACTTTAATGCAATATTCGTTGAGATTCAATCCCATATCTAATTTTCCAAAAATTGTTGAGCATATCAGTGGCGTTCTATTCCTAAAACTCTCCTGTATAGGGCTTTTTAGTTATATTTCTAAATTTGTTTATATCTTCGGATATACCTATTTTTCACTAAAATTACCCTTTTTTTGTAGGAAATATTGATATCTACATAAAAGTTCTGCACTTTTTTCTGTAAATGTGTATTTTAAGAGTTATTTGTAAAAATAAAAACAACCAAAAATGACAACCCAGTGGCAATATGTTCGTCTATATTCATGCTAACTCCATCAATGAAAATTTTTTGGGTACCCGATGACGAAGGGTATTCTACGGTGACTGGTTGACCTTTATCTCATCAACAGACAAATTTCAGTAAATTTCACTCTTGACAAATTGGTTACAACAAATAATTCACTGAGCTATGAGCAACAATTCCCTTCATTTATATTTTTAGTTTTAAGGCACCATTATTGAATCAAATATAGGTATTCAATACCTATATATCGAAAGATAATTAAAAAAAACATGAACCAATTTTTTTTGGGTGTAAAAAATCCTTTATGGACAGCGTGTGGGACTCGCTCTTGAGTTTCCGGGCTCCTTTGCCCCCGTTTCTTCGGGTTACCCACTAAAAATCTCACCCAGTAGGCTCATCTGGTTCGTACCTCCGAACGACACTTGTGCCTTTTGGCCCATTGCATCTGGCCTGCTTATTCCCTTCTACAGCAACCATTCCAGTAGTTTTGTACCCTGCACAAGTTTGTACAGGTCCTTTGCTGAAAGTGTGCTGTACAGTCTTGGTTCACCAATTGGTTGCCCGATGACTGACTGTCTTTTGCTGTCCAGAGTGCCGAAGTTGCACAGTATGTGTGGTACTGTTTCTGGTTCCTTGCCGCACAGTATGCATGTTAGGTCGCCATTGAACAGTCCCATTTTGTCATTAGCCCCGTTATAATTCTCAGCTGTTCCATGTTAAGGGTTAACAGGTCTGCTGTTTTTTTCCGACACGGGCCTTTAATGTAATCTTTCCCGTGTCTGTTTCCTGGAATGTCTTTCCAGTATTGTTTGTATTTTACCTGGATCCAGTCTTCTACTGACGCTCGTACCGTACGCTTCGGTACCCAGATGGCCTGTCCTGGCCCTGGTTTGTTTTCCGATCCTCTTCTGGCAAGTTCGTCGCTTTTTCATTCTCTGCAAATCCCTGATGTCCTCGCACCCAAATCAGCTTGAGGCGGTTTTGTTCTGCTAGAATTGCCAGTTCCTCTTTGCAGTCCCAAACCAGTTGGGACTTCACTTCCTGATTACTTAGAGCCTTCAGTGCCGCCTGGCTGTCTGAGAGAATGTGGATCTGTTCCTTTACTATTACTCTCCTGGTGTTTTCCCTCACACATTGAAGGATTGCGTAGACCTCTGCTTGAACTACAGAGGTGTGAGTACCCAGGGAGTAGCTAAGCTCGGTCCTTGGGTTTTTGGAGTACACTCCTGCTCCCGCACCATTCTCCATCTTCGATCCGTCTACTACCAGACCTTGCCCTGTAGAGTGGTATTGAGTTCTGTGTGATTCCATACAGTTCTGTCTGGTATAGATACCCTGTATGACTTGTCAAATGTCCATACAGTTCTGTCTGGTATAGATACCCTGTATGACTTGTCAAATGAGAATCGTATCGCGATGTGGTCTGATCTCATGTCTATCATGTCTCTGTTTACGATGCTGACGATACTCATGTGTCCTGTCCCAACATTTATGTTGCCCAGTGTGTTTCTCAGTCTGAAGGCACCCAGCCTTGCCTCTCCCTGTATCACGAAGTTAGGGGAGGCAGTCCCAGTAGTATCTCCATGGCTGCAGTGGGTTTTGATTTCATTGCCCCTGTAATGCCTACACAGGCAAGTCTTTGTATCTTGCTCAGTTTAGCTTTGGCACTCCTTTGCAGTGTCTTTGTCCACCACCCCAGGGAGGCATTCATTATGGCCGGTTTTACCACCATGTTGTACAACCAGTGTACCTTGTGTGGTTTTAGCCCCCATTTCTTGCCAAAAGAGCGTCTCGCCACGATTAATGTGGTCTCCCCTATTCTGATCACTTTTATCAGATGTTGGTTCCAGGTCAATTTCGAGTCTATTTGACCTCTCCCTTACTCTGTATTGTTTCTCCTCGAAGATTTATAGGTCCTAGCCCCTCTAAATTGCGTCTCCGAGTAAATGTTACTATGATGGCCTTCTGCGGGTTGATGTTCAATCCCTCGAAGTCCGTCCATCTGGTTACCAAGTTTAGGGCCTCTTGCATTCGATCCCTAACCGTGGTGTTGAATTTCCCTTGTTCCAGGACAACAATGTCGTCAGCTTATCCAAGAGTTTTGTGACCTTTATTTTTCAGGACCCCAGTAGTCCGTCCATGTAGTAGTAGTAGTAGTAGTAGTATTTATTTAACTAATTTCTATACATTTCTGCACAATGTTAGCAAGTCAAAAATATAAAAAGAAAAAAATGTATATATATATATATATATATATATATATATATATATATATATATAGTAAAACACATTAAAAGTAAAAATAAGTTGAACAAAAGTCACATTAATAAAAATAGGAGCAGAAGTCCAGCTAATACAACATACATATACCATTCACACATATAAAATCTAAGATGTGTTAGCAGGAATAATCACATGAACTTGTACTCGTATAGAAGTAAGTAAGATCAGTTCGCTTCATTCAACAAATTCAGAGTTATGGGGAATTTGAAATTGCAAAACTCTGAAATGGAATAAAAACTGAGTTTTAAGAAAATATTTCATTCTACTCTTGAAAAGATTCTGGGGAAGATCTTTAAAGTATTCTGGAAGTTTATTATAAAGGTCAAGGTCCAGCGAATTCTCCCTAGATTTATTCAACCTAAATCGTTGACATCTAAGTAGATTTCCAGATCTTGTTGGGTAATTATGGTAGTCTGAATTTTTTATTAATGAATCTTTCTTGTTGTGGATTCCCAGTACAGAGTAATAAATGTAAACCGATGGAATAGTCATAATTTCTAGTTTTGTGAAAAGAGGTCGGCACGAATCACGCCTATCAGCACCTGTTAAAATCCTTATGGCTTTTTTTGTAGGATGAAAACTTTAGTAGAATGTGACGATGCCCCCCATAAAATTATCGAGTGGCATATATGCGAATGAAACAATGAAAAATAAGCAATTTTAAGAGCTGTGGAGCTTAGCATTTGTTTTAGTCTTCGGATCATGAAAATTACACTCGATAATTTCCTACATAAATAATGTATGTGACTAACCCAGGATAAATTGTCATCAATATATACTCCTAATAATTTCACTACTAAACCCTGTGTAACATCTGTATGTGATAAGATAAGATAAGATAAGAATTTATTGGTCTTTATGTTACAATATTATGTACACTTGAAAACAAACACACATAATTTGTTTAGACAGGTCATAGAAAATAGAAAAGATATACAAATCACATTACAAATATAGCTAAGTAACCTAAAAATATATATTAAACACATATTCTTAAAAAACACATTTAAAATTGAAACAATTTCCTTAGTGCCTTTTGCCTTTAATCAACAGGCCAGACAGCATCAAAAACCTCATTTATTGAGTAAAATGCTTGGCTCAAAAGAGCCTGCTTCACCACAAATTTTAATTTTTTTTTTGGATAGTTTTTCCATTCTTTTGGAAGCGTATTATATATTTTGCCATATAATACTTCGGTTTGTTTTTCAGTATTTACTAATTTCGTTTTTGCTGTTCTAATGACCTCTTTGCTTTTAGTGTTGTAATCATGTATAAGTGCCCCAGTAGTGTATTTATCTTTATTTATATGTACGTATAAGATAGCTTCCAGTATATATAGACATGGTACTGTAAGAATCTCTAAATCAATAAATAAAGGTTTTGCATGATCTCTGAAATTAGCTCGAACCATCTCTCTGATAATTTTTTTCTGGGATATAAAAACATCATTTGCTGCTGATACTGATCCCCATAGTAATATCCCATATTGTAAATGGCATTGTATAAGACCGAAATATGCAATTCTAAGTACATCTTTGCTTACCACGCTTCTCATTCTCCTCAGGGCAAAGCGACCTTTGGACAGTTTCTTGTGAGGAGATGGTTAAAGATTGGGTCTTGGCTTGGTTCAGATTTAATTTATTCGCTGTAAACCATTTGTCTGCTTCAGTTCCACTGTCCATGGCTAGCTGTTTCAGAGAGTTGATATCCTTGGCAGAGTTTATTATTGTTGTGTCGTCAGCGAATAAGACAGATCTATTAGGCAATAGAAAGTGATGAAAATCGTTGATGTAGATAATAAATAGCAGTGGACCCATGGGATACACAGTCAAGCCACCGTTTTCAATAAGACCTGGGTCAGATGTAATACCGTCGATGGAAACAACTTGTTTTCTTTGAGATAGGTATGACTCGAACAGTTTCAGTGGAATACCTCTTATACCATAGTGATTGAGTTTGTTAATCAGTATCTCATGGGATACACAGTCAAACGCCTTGGTTAGATCGCACAACGTAAGACAAGTATGCTTTTTCTTTGAATATCATGCTGTTGAGTTCATAGATATCTGTAGCTGATGAATTCTTTAGGGATGTGATTGCATTAAATACTTCGTTTTCATCAACTGGTTCAAGAAAAAAAGAACAGCTAGGTGTTGGTAAATTCTCCATGAGAACTATGGGATTGTGAGTTGAATCCGGCAGAACGGATATAATGTCTTTAGCAATGTTGCAGAAATATTGATTAAAGGCAGTGGGTGTCAAACTCTGGTCAATTTTTGTAATACCATGATCTTTGCTCCTCTCAAAATTTATGAGTTTCCAGGCATCTTTTGAATAATTGGTTGAGTTTGATAAAAATGATTCATATGATTTCTTCTTGGCCGTGGTTAACGCAGAAGAGTATTGTTTTTTCATAGTTTTAAAAACTGCCAGGTCTCCAGGACACTTTGTTACCACAGATAAGGTTTCCCTCATAGATCTCAAATTATCATTGAACCATGTAACCGGTGGCCTAGACTTTACGTGATATTTTCGTAATGGATTTTTTTTTTGAGAAGGTTGGTAATTGTGCCAATATAATTGTCAGCCAAATAGCTAACATCACTCGGTACATTAAAAAAGGACCAGTCAGCCATTTTCAGGCCATTGCGAAAAGACATTTTGTTCTTATGACCGAAAAATCTTCTGGAGGTGGCCTTAAAAATAGGCCTCTTTGTATTGTTGGAAATAAATACTTGACTAAGATGATCTGAGAGACAAGGTTCTGTAATTTCCACTGTGAATTCATTAGTAGGAAGTTTGTGAAAATGTTGTCTATACAAGTTGCTGATGTTGAAGTGATTCTGGTATTCTGTGTTAATGTTATCATAAGCCCGAAGGATTCTAACACGTTCTTTAAGTCGTTTAAATGCTGTGATTCGAAATTGAAATTTATATTGAAGTCACCTGCTATTACACACTGTTTATCAAGACGTAAGATTTTATCTAAAAGTTTATCAAAATTACTCAAAAATAATTCAAAGTTTCCCAATCAGGACCTGTATACAGCGATATATATTGTATTGTTAGATTCAATACCACAAAATTCAGAGTGTATTTCACTACAGAACTCACTGACATCTAACTGTTTATATATTTGCCCACTCTTTGCAAATATAGCAACCCCCCCATGAAGGTGCTGTTTTCTACAAAATTGAGTAGTAAGATGATAGTTTATTATTTTGATCTTAGCTAGGTCTGCATCATTCAGCCAGTGCTCAGAGATGCAGACAATGTTGTGCCGAAAATCTTCAAGATAGCATGATAATTGATGGATTTTGTTGGAAATACTCTGAATGTTGATATGAAACAAACTGACCTTATTACAATCATCAATGTAGTTGGATGTGAAGGCTGAATCAGTAATTTTGTGAGATACGTTGTTATCTAGTGAACTTCTAAAAAAGAGTCTGGTTGAACTACATCATTTTTCTGCATGTTTTTTTGTTGATCCAGGAAGCGTCCTCCCAATCTGAAGTCAAATCGCCCAAATGTAATTTTTCTTGGCCAGAAGTTGGATTCATACACTCTCTGCTGTAGTTGGGGCTCAACACCTACCATGAAAGATTGGTTGTCCCTACGGGTACTATTAGTATCTAGTTTTTTGACTGAACAGTTATCAGAGTTTGTCTGTTTCATCAAATAACTTTTAATGTGCTCTGATGTTACACTATCAGGGACTTTTGAGATGAAAAGCCATATTTTTCTGTTTTTGTTCACTCTTCCATGAAAATCTGGATCTCCGTCCCCACTACCAACTTTCTGGACTTTATTCTGTTTTTTGTTCTCTTCCTTGTCTATATTTGTTCCTATAGTCGTGTTCGTATTGGTTGAGGAAGAAGTTTTTTGTCTATTCTTGTTTCCTACCAAAGTCCACTTTGGATCATTAACTTTTTATTTGTCTGGACTGGTAAGAGCGGAGATTTCTACGTCGCTAGATATATGGATTAGTTCGTTCAGTTTGCTATATGAAGCGGCTTTGAGTCCATTGTAGCTGAGTTGTTTTCTTCCCTCATCTTTCGAAATGCAGTCGGTATTTTTATTTTTATTATTGGTGGTGGAACTTTTCACAAACGTTCTTGGAATTGCTCCCGTGCTGCTGAGGCTAACTTGGTTGCAATTATGAGTTACCACTGTCCCCTTTTCGTCTGCACTTGCTTCACAGTTTTTATTTTTATTGTTTGGAAGTGGCAGGTTTGAGTATATGGGAGTCGGCTGAGTAGACACTCCCTTCAACAATTTTAATTGGTTTTCTAAACTCCGTATAATAATGTTTTTGTTTCTCAGTAAAGATTTGAGGTATATATTTTCGATTTTTAGCCCTTCACTTGTTGATATCTCTGTTATATTCGGAATTTCCAGCTCATCCCTGGTGATTGAGTCTATAGAGGTGTTATTAAAAGCTCCTTCTATATCTAGAAAGGCCACTATTAGTACTTCTTTATTTTCCAGCGTGTTTTCCACTTTCTCTACTAGTTTGTGGAGTGCTGTTTCTGTTGAGCAGCCGGTCCTGTATGCATATTGTTCAAGGTGCAGTGGCCTTTCTACCAGTGCACCCCTTATATGCCTGTCCACCAGCTTCTCCAGGGTCTTCAGTCCAAAGGACATGAGACATATCGGTCTTAGGGACTTCGCCGTTTCCTGTCCGGTTTTCCCAGATTTTGGTATGAAGATTACCCTAATGTTCCTCCATGGCTTTGGTATGTATTCAAGAGCCAGGCTGCCTCTTATATTTCACAGAGCCTTCTGTGCAGTAGTTCCGTTCCCTTCTGCAGCAGTACTGGGTAAATCCCGTCCGGTCCCGGTGATTTGAATGGTTCGAATGAGCTTATTTGTCATAGGTTTTTGCTAATGTCCAACTTCCCCTGCAGAGCCTCCGGTTCATTCTCATTAGCAGGTGTTTGTACTATTTGGGCCCCAGGGAAAAGAGTTCCTTTATGGTTTCTTCTCCTGTAGTGGTGTACTCCCTTTGTTCATTTCTAAGGGAGTGTATTGCTTGATGTTTGTCTTTAGAGAGGATTTTTTGGAGTCTGGCGCACTCTTGAGTACTTTCTATCTCCTCCCAGTACCTCCTCCAGGAGTCTCTCTCTTGGCTTTATTTAGTGCCTTTTTCTAGCTGGTCAAGGTGTTCTTGTAGTCATCCCACCTTCCAGTTTTCTTGGCGCTGTTGAATTTTTTCCGTTTTGCCTCCTTAATTTTGCAAGTTTAGCATTCCACCAGGGCACGTTCCTGGTGGAGTTCCTTGTGATGAGGGGACAATTGTTGTTGAACGCGATTGTGTCGTTGAGTTGATTCACTGCCATCTCTAGGTCCCTGTTTGTACTTTGTGATCCAGGGAGGTTGCGTTCTAGGTCTGCCTTGTATGCTTCCCATTCTATTTTCCTTATATTCCGATAAGTTTCTGTGGTAGTGTTGCTCTTTATTTTGAAGTTTATGTGTCTGTGATCTGAGCAACTCTCCTCTTCAGACACATGCCATTCCGTAACAAAATTACTCACATAGGTGGAGGCTATTGAGTACCTCCCTTCTGTTTCTTGTAACAAAGGTTGGTTTGTTACCTACGTTCAGTATGTCTAGTTTGTTTGCTACCACGAATGTAGCAGCGACTCCCCCCTTTCGTTGGTGTCGCTACTGCCCCAGATTATGAGGTGCGCATTTGCATCGCAGCCGATTACCACCTGCAGTCCTTTTTGCCTGCAGTACCTTATGCTCCTCCACAGCCTTCGTGGGTGGTGGTTCAGGATCATCTGAAGGGAAATAGGCTGATGCAAGAATTAACTCCCATGACCCATTGTCTTCCCTGATCTTTAGCTTCACTGCCGTCAAGTCTTTTGAACACAGGTTCGTTAACGGCAGTATGTTGATATTTTTTTTGATAAGTATACAGGTCCGGGGAGTCCCAGTGGATCTGCTATATACTAGCTCTCCGCTCACCCCTCCCAGACCTTTGATTTCACCTTGTCGGGTTCATGGTTCCTGAATGAGGGCCACCTCGAAGTCCCTCATTGAAATTGAAAATAAAATTTTATTTCACATACCTCATATTTGAATTGGAAAAGTTGGCGGTGATTTATTTGTTGTGGCTAATATGCCAAAAGTTAAATTTATTAAAGTTTATCTCTAAAAATGTGTGGGAAATGATTGATTGTGTGTGTGTAGTTCATGCTGGTAAAAATAAGGAGGAGTTGAGAGTGATTTTGGCATGAGAAAGCTGTTCTTGAAATTAACCCAATTCTGAATTTTGGAGGGCTATAACTCTGAAAAGGATATGAGAGTCTGGTTTTATTTCGGATTCATTTTCAGGAGGCAAAAATACATTACTACCACCAAACTGACTGCTACTTTCAGGGAGCATGAGTGGCCTCATAAGACATTTACAGAGAAACTCTATTGTGCCATGTCTTTTTAGATTTTCCCCTATTTCTTTAAGTAAGTAAGTTTATTTAATATAGGTATCCTAATATACAATATATAAATATAAATGTTACATCTTAACAATAATAACATTGTAGTAAAATATTAGCTAAGCAAGAATATGAAATGATATTGAAAAAAATAAAATAAATGAAAATTATATTATTTTACATATTTTATAGTCATAAACATGAAATGGTGTAAATATGGTAAATAAACCTTAAACTGATTTAAATATATTTTGATTTCAGGTAATCTATAAGTTATTTTTTGAAATGTATTATAGAACTGCTACTTATAATGTCTTTTGGAAGCTTGTTATATTCAATGAGACCTCGGTGGAATAGTGAATTCATTGATCTCGTGTAATTTGTTCTTGTCACATAAAAATTCATGTTACATCCTGTAGGGTAATCATGAATTTCATTTTGATAAATGATGAACTGATTGAAGTAGGTAGGTAGTTTTCCTGATATTATTTTGAAAATTAAAATCATAGAATAATAAAACACTCTGTCCTTAACACGTTGAGTGCGGATGGCGTCTAAAGACGTCATTCGCTTCTCACGCGGAAGGCGTATGGCGCCTTTTGACGCCATCGATACATACAGATATATTGCTTCAGTACGCTGTCAGCTTGTGAGAGAAGTGGTTGTGCCGTCGTCAGCCTGTAGCATAAGAGCGATATATACGAAAAATTGTCTCAGTTCGAGTTCACCATGAATTTCAACAAGAGGCAACAAGAAGTGAAAAAGCCAGAAGCTGTTATACAGTACAATAATTTTATGGGGGGAATTGATAGGAAAGATCAAATGATGGCATACTACCCATGTGAGAGGAAGACTATGCGATGGTATAAGAAACTGGGTATACATATAATATACATGAGCCTAATCAATTCTTTTTTTTTATATAAAAAATATGTGAGTCCAAGAAGTTCATTATATGATTATAGACTACAATTGTTGGAAAAATTATTACCTGAAACAGAAGATCAAAATATTCAGAGAAGGCAAATGCTAGCATCGCATATTCCACAAAAAAATCCTCAAACCGGAAAAGGGAAAAAACATGCACATAGAAGATGCACGGTTTGTAACAAAATTAAGATGAGAAAAGAGACAGTTTACCACTGTCCCGCTTGTCCTGGAACGCCAGCGCTTTTTTTAGAACCGTGTTTTTCTATATGTCATATAAATAATTAAATTATTTTTGTTATATATTTATTTTACTATATTTTGAGTTTCGTTTTTCGAGTATATTATACTATATAAGATATAAGTATCGAAAATTTCTTTCTAGGAAATATTAGAATAAAGATATGAGTTTCGTTATGTTTTTATATAATATATGTATTTTATAAAATATATTTATTTAATAACTAAGTATTTTCTAAAATTTATATTATTTTGTATGTTTGTAGAGTAAATCGCATGACGTCTTTAGACATCATCAGCCCTTGGCATACTTTTTTATCATGGGAGGCTGACGACGTCTAAAGAAGTCATGGCCCTGTTGACGTCATTGTTAGGATTTTTTGATAATACATGTTAAGTTCATGCTAGTATTTGCCTAGAGCATTTTTATTTGCCAAAAAACCTTGTCAGCCCCTAGGGTCCTGTATACGACTTTAATTAGCAGTGAACGTGTTAACTGATAGCCAATCAGGAACCTGCAGCATATATATTATGGGAGTGTATCTGTTACATTTCAACAATATTCTCATTCCTCTATTTTGCAGTTTGTGCAATGATGAGATACAGTTTGAATTGAGAATAAATAATAAGGAAGGAGAATAATCAAAGTGAGGTTTGATTATCGTATTATAAACCGTTAAGGAGGTTTGAAATGACAGATATCTGCTGATTCGTGTGAAAAAAAAATGTTTGCAATTTTTTTGTTAATATATTGAAAGTGTTTTTTTAAGTTTAGTGAGTTGTTACATTTTCCATACGTTTTGGACCCATTCCCTGAAATTAAAATTCAAATAGACAAACCTACTAATTGTCTTTCGGTTATTTGTCTTTATCTGTTGTAATACAAGTACAATTGTAAAGAAAGTAGTGCAGTGTCAAGCGCGGTATTTATTATTTTGTTGTAGTTTTGAAGTGTAATAAACGGACAATAATTAGTTGAGTATTTTAATAAGAGTCGAACCCCAGTTTCGTAAAATCTTGGTGGCTTGATCAGGTTGACCTGAACTGCAAAGTATCAAACGTCTTTATTATATTTTTTGAGGATAATACAACATTAATTTATTATTTGATGAGGAATGATTGATTAAAATTTTTTCCTGTAAAACTAGTTTTTTTGTTTGCACATAATTTTTTTTCAGAGGTAAAAGAAGAATACATAGCAAGGTATTTGGATGGTAACATTGGCATAGCTACTTGGGCTCAACTTGCAAACCATAGACAAGTATTGGTAGATCACGTGCCTGAAGATGAAGGGCCTTTGTCTCCAACAGTGACTTCTAGATTGCCTCCCCTTGATGTCACACTTGAAGAAGCTAGATTACTAGGTTATAAACCTCATAGGGATGACTATGAGAGAGTGAGTACAATGAAAATATTTACCAATACTTATTTTTCGCTTGAAGGGCTTCTCAGAGTATGGTCTTATGAAGATCAATGAAAGTTCTACTAAAATGTCTGTCCATATAAACTATACTTCCTGTTTTCAAGGGTTGCTAAAACGTCTGTAAATCTCAATTTTTTTGAATATTTTAGTTCTAAAAAATGGAATGTCAAAATGTTCTTCCTATGCAGTCAAGAAATTTACTGATTGGCAACCATCACAATTAAAAAAACAAATATGAAAAAACTTTTTCAGAAAACTAAGTGAGATACATCTTATCTAAATTATTGAGTTATATAATGTACCCAATGGAGCTCTTATCCTATTTTCTAGTTTTGAGAATGAAATGAATTTCATGAAAACATTTGCAATTTTAATGAGCAAGCAGCATATAGATAATTTTACATGAAGTTTAAAAATATATACACATATTTAATCCGCCCTTGATTAAGTGATTTCTTAAAAATGGATTTTTAGCATTCTACTATCTGGTAAAAACCATTTTTCAATATCATAAAGTTATCTTTGGTATTTTCAGTTAGTAAGTATTTGAATTTTTTGGGAAAAGAAAGTAAAGTTTTGTGTTTGTTTTCCAGGATGTATTGAATCATAAAAACTAACATGGATTATTTCGAAAATATAGATAACATGCTTTTTGTAGGTCTTTTAAAGATATACAATATGTTTTTACATATATTGATATATTTTTGACAGTCAGCATAAATTGAGAAAGTGTCAACATCGCTAGATTTTCAGCGAATTGATTCAAAATTATCGCAATTTTCATAGAAATCCTATACTTCATTTGAATTAAACATAGCCTTCGTTTATCCTCACTGAATTGAATAGTAAAAAAAATTGCAAATAGTCCAGTAGTTTTAGCGTTTGCTGAGTATGTGCATTGTTGCCGTTCTATTTATTACTCTTATGATCATTATGTACACTAAGAATAATCAATCAAAACTGTGCTTTATTGTCTAAGAATTGTTATTCCTATTGACAAAGTGTTGTGAGGGAGTAACATGAAGTAAAAAGAACCAATGGGCGAGATCACTAATTTCTGGAAAAAATACCACAATGTCCAGAACAATGAGAAAAGTGGATGGATTTTTTTATTTTTTCTAAAAAAAATTACCAAAGAAATGTTCCTGTTTGGGCACTTCGGAAACAAGTTCAGAACTATCGCCGAGAGCGCTAGATAATTTCAGCATTGCTAATCGTTAAATGTGAGCAGACCGAAAAAATAATGACAGCACTTGGTATATATACATATTATTCAAGAATAACTAAATCACAGCTATCAGATATGAAGTCTTCCTTTCAATATAACACATGCCGACACAAGTTCTGTTTTATTTATAGGATGAAACGAATAACATTTCCTCAGAAGTACTGCAAAATAGTGACACTGGCAACTCAGGAAAATGTCAAATCAGTGTACTTATGACGTCAAAAGAAGCGGCAATAACGCTGTGTTTGAATGACTCACTGAATTTTAGGGTTTTAGAGCGGTGTTTATTCGAATATTACATAATATCTTCTAGGAATAACTATGCATACATAATATTTTATCACTCTATTTCAACTTCAAGCACATATGAAGCAAATTTACAAGTTTGTGATCTCGCCCATTCAAAAGTAACTAATATAAAGGAAATAAATATAAATATCAATAATATAAAAATAACAAAATATGCCACAAAACAATGAAAACATTTAGCTGAAAGTAACCCTAGTATTTTTTAATAATCTTTATTTCAAATAGGCATCCTAATATACAAAAACATTTTTAAAATTGGATGGACAGAGTCACAGTCCAACTTCATAGCAATAAAATGTGTATGCTCGGAATTATCCAAGCATTCACAAAATAGAAAAAAAAAATTACAATATTAATTACAAATACTAGATATATATGATATTATAATATCAATGTTAATATGGATGTTGTATCTTCAAATGACTAGTAAGTCTTTTTTTGAATGTCATAATAGATTCACTTTGTTTTATCTCAAGTGGGAGATTATTGTAGTCCAATAGTCCTTTATGGAATAAGGAGTTCATGGATCGTGTATAGTTCAAACGTGGTACATATAACTTAGTATTCCTCCTGGTGGGGTAATTATGAATTTGGTGATGGAAAACAATAAATTGATCAAAATATGAGGGTGCATTACCAGACAGTATTTTGAAGATGAATGCCATGGTAAGATAGAACAGACGGTCTTTCACAGAAAGCCAGTCCAGAACTTCCAACATTGTTGTAGTTGGCGTATATCTATTACATCTTAAAATTAGGCGCATGCCTCTGTTCTGTAATTTTTGCAATGCAGACAAACAATTTGCATCAAGTTGTGATAGTAAAGTAGCACAGTAATCGAAATGGGGTTGAATGATTGATTTGAAAACTGTAATGGAAGTCTGAAATGGTAAGCAACTGTTTACACGGCCAAAGAAAAATAATTTTTTAGCAATTTTATTGCGAATATAATTGTAATGTTTTTTCATATTCATAGTACGAATATACAAAACAGAATCTAGATGTGAAACATACAAGCTAAAACTAAGGCCCGGGGTGTACATGCAATTTTCAGTAGCGTGACAGAAAAATCGTAATTGCTAACAATAAATCACTTTTTGGTGGGAGAATTAACCTGAGACATTGCTAACACAATTTTACCACTATCAAAACCATTTGCTACAACCACAGCCGTAAATGAACTGCGATAATAGTCGCAAGTGCGCGCAGGTCCATACCTGCCCGTGTGATTAATTTTAAACAACAATCGTGTTGCTACTAAAATAAAACAGGTTGCATCTTTTTAATCGCTATGATTATTTTGTAGTATATGCGCGCATTTATATTTAATGCCGTGTGCTATTTTTGCGACTAGATATATTCACGCTACTGAAAATCGCATGTGCGCCCCGGCCCTCAAAGCTAAATAACATCAGGCATAAAACTGGCTTAAAATTTTTTCGTTGTAATATAACACCATGCGAAGCAACATGCATTCAATTCTCTGGGTGCTAGTAGTATAACATTTTCACCTACCCCCCCAATATTCAGTTCGGAAAGTTTCTCACAATATATTGGCAGCGGCAGAAATATCGATTGCAAGTCAAATTGTAACTCCAAAATCTAATTGAATGGATAAATAAAAAATGGCATATTTTACTGCAACATGATTTTTTTATGGTAACCGAAATAAATAAAATAACTAATAAAAAAACCTTTTTAAAAACAAGCTTTCATTTAAGTCGTGTACCAAAACATATAAAATAAGTTTAACTCATCGCTGATAATGATTAAATAATTTTTTGTTGAATTTTGAATCTGATCATAATCACAAAACTCGTCAGTCATCTTAAATTTATGAATTTTGATAAAAAATTCATGATCTCCGACCCCGAAAACCCCCACATACCAATTTTGAATCAAATCGGACCATAATTACAAATCTATTAGTTTAACTCTGACTCAAACTAGCAGAAAGTTGTTGATTGGAAATCACACAGATTGAATAAGAACTCTTAATGAAAAAGTATTTTATGACAAGTTATATAATCAACATGACATAATCATTTTTTGTTTTTTCTAAACATATACAGAGTGAGTTAGTACTTAAAGGATCATATAATTCAACACTCTCCCTTGATCCATCAAGTAGCAAATATTCTGTATGAGAAAATAGAGCAAAAATTGGTTCTCTTTAATCTCCTTTGAACAGAAGTTATGTTTCTGCTTTGGAACAGCTTTTGTTAAAGAATCAGCTATCATTTGATCACTAGATTTATAATGAATATTAATTTCTCCATCCTTAATCAATTCCCTGATATAATGATACCGGACTTGAATATGCTTAGTACGTTTGTGCATAACAGGATTATAAGCTATTTTATGAGCACTTTGGTTATCATTAAATAAATCAATAGAATCATTAACGTTGAGAAAAGTGATAAATGACTTGATACTATTCAAAATTTCTGATGAAAACCTTTTAAATAAACTGCTTCTTTCAGAGCTTCATTCATACCGACATATTCAGCCTCGGTGGAAGATAATGCAATGTACTTCTGCTTTTTGCATTCCCAAGAGATAGCTGCACCACAAAAAATAAAAACAAATCCATAAAACGATTTCCTATCATTTGGGTCATTTGCCCAATCCGAATCTACATGACCAAAAATACCAACACCATTTCTTTTATAAGTCAAGCCTAGAGACTGAGTCCCTTTCAAATATCTCAGAACTCTCTTTGTAGCCTGCCAATGGTGTCTCGTATGGTTAACATTAAATTGACTCAAGTATGTAACTGCAAAACATATATCTGGTCTTGTACAGACACACAAATATATCAAGCAACCAATCAATTGCTGGTATGGCACATCATCAATAAAATCATTGTTTTCAAATGTTTGATTCGTTTCCATTGGAATGCTCACCGCATTGCAATCCACCATTCCAAGCTTAGCAAGAATCTGATTAATATAAATTTGTTGACCTAATTTCAGAGTATTATTTTTTTGGTCCCGAATTATTTGCATTCCCAAGATTTGACTTGCAGGACCTAAATCTTTGGTTTTGAATTGAGAATTTAAATATTCTTTCAACATTTTCGCCTCATCAAAATCATTGTAGAATAAAATATAGTCATCTACATAGAGTGCAATTATTATTATGTATTGATTTCTCATTTTAAAATAAACACACGGTTCATGAGAAGATTGAATGAATTTTAAGTCCATCATCAAACCATGAGCTTTTTTATTCCACGTCCGCGAAGCTTGTTTGAGACCGTAAATGGCTTTTTCAATAAACATACCTTATCTTTCTCATTTTCATTCGCAAAACCTTCTGGCTGTGCCATAAAAATCTCTTCGTTAAGATCTCCATTTAAAAAAGCTCTTTCTATATCTAAATGATCAATTTCCAAATTCATTTCAGAGAGCAAGAAGAAAACGAACTGTACTATATCGTACTACAGGAGAAAAAATATCCAAATAATCAACCCCAAATTGTTGACTATAGCCTTTGGCTACTAATCTGGCCTTAAACCTACATATTTTTCCCTCGATATCCCTTTTAACTTTAAAAACCCATTTATTTTTAACAATTGCTCTACCTTTGGGTTTGTCTATTAAAACCCACGTTTTATTGTTGTGGAGAGATTCCATCTCAGATTTCATAGCATTTACCCATTCATCAGAATATTCACTACTCAAGGTTCATCAATATCATTAGAAAAAACACTGTATGCTACAAAATCAGGAAATTCTCTCGTCTTATGATCACGTAGATTATATCGTCTTTCTTCGATAGGTTCTGTCTCCTCATCTAGTGTATCTTCATTTCTTTGGGAAGTTTCGTCTCCGTCTTTTTCTTCATGATGACTCGAATCCACGCTCATTGTTTCTTCAGAAAATCCTTGGTTTTCTGAGTTTTTGGGTTCGATGATCAATTCATGTTTGGGTTGACTTCCTGAATCTTTTCCATTATATGAACTATGGAATGTTTCTTCCAAGAAAATAACATCCCTCGAATGACGATTTTTCGGGTGGAGGGATCCATCAATCTGTATCCTTTGGAACTCTCACTATATCCAACGAAAAACATTTCTTTGCTTTTCGAGTCCAGTTTCTTCCTTTTTTGAACTGGTACATGGGCAAAAGCAGTACAACCAAAAATTTTTAATTTTTCCAAATTGACTTTCTCGCCAGTCCATTTCTGTTCAGGAACCCTACCAGGAATTTTCTTTGCAGGAGAACGGTTGATCAGATATATGGCTGTATTTGCAGCTTCAGCCCACATTCTAGGATCACATTTTGAATCCAACATCATCGATCTCGCTTTTTCCATAATAGTTCGGTTGTATCGTTCTGCTAATCCTGATTGCTCAGGGGTATAGGGACAACTGAGCTGATGTTTAATTCCACATTCTCTCAGATATTGTGTGAAATTTCGGTTGCAGTATTCACTTCCATTATCAGAACGTATAATTTTAATTTTTCGATCACATTCATTTTCTACTTGAGCTTTGAATTCTTTGAATTTTTCAAAAACTTCATCTTTCGACTTCAGGAAGTATCCAAATACCTTTCGTGAATGATCGTCAATAAAAGTGAGAATATAGCGGGCAGAATTCCAAGAAAGGGTAGGCATAGGACAACAAATGTCTGTGTGTATAAGGTCAAGTTTGTTTTTAGCCAATTTTTTATTTTCATTGGCTCTAAAAGGTTCCCTTGACTGTTTTCCTTCAATACATGCACGGTGAATCAAGATCATCATTTGAAAATTTGATTCCTGAAGCTAGGCCATCCCTGAGTAACTTCATGCTCACTCGATTTAGATGCCCAAGCCGCTTATGCCATAGGTTTGAAGTAGATGTGGCCAAATTCACAAAATTGAGTCGATAAATGCCATTCACATTTGTCGCAGTGACAGCAGCCTCTCCCTCAATGTGACAATCCTCGGAATCATACATTTTACAACCAGCATCATCGAATGCTACTATATATCCTTTCTTGCAGATAGTACTGACTGATAAGTTTGCAGAAAGATTCGGCACAAATATAACATCTGATATTGTCTTTTTGTGTCCATTTGGTTTTAGTTTAACTATCACATCACCAGCGCCACTGCAGGAAAGTTTTTCATTATTCGCCATCGTTACTTGTTGCCCTATACATGCAGATTCAGTGAAATTCTACAGAAAATCCTTCCTTCCTGTCATATGCGATGTGGTTCCTGAATCAACATACCATTCGGAAGTATTTTGGGCTTCTGTAACTCCTTAAGCTACTAACAGTGCTTTATCTTTCTTTGGAGTCGATTTTTCTGCTTTATTGGTTCCTGACTGTGACTTCATAGAACCCTGTTTCGGACAATCATTTTTGTAGTGCCCTACTTGTTTGCATATCCAGCACCATGGTTTCTTTCCTAAATTATGTTTTTTGAAGCCTCCTTTCGACAAAAGTGCTGATTGATCGTTGTTGGTTCTGCTTTTGGACTATTTTTCGTCTTGTAAAAGTTTAGTTATTACATAGTCGCTTGAAATGTTGACATTCGAATTCTCCATGGCCATAACCATTGGTTTGTAATCCGGAGGCAGTCCCTGAAGCATGATCACCCCCAGAAATTCATCGTCTAAAGGTTTTCCTAATGATCTCAGTTGTTGAGCAAGACTCATTGCTTCATTAACATAAGCTTCCATACTTGAAAAGTTTGTCAATCTAATCGAACACAAACCTCGTAATAGACATAAACGCCTGTTGAGCCCTTTGTCCTCGTATGCATTTTCCAGAGCAGTCCAAGCTTCTTTCGCTGTCTTTGCATGGGTGACATAGGGGTATGCACTCTTATCTATCATCAAATTGATTTTGCATAAGGCTTTTTCATCACGTCTGATTCGCTGATCTTCGGAAGTTTTATCTTCTGCTGGATAACCATTAATTGCTGACCATAAATTGTCGTGTTTCAATAAATTAGTCATCTGGAACTTCCAATCGGAGTAATTGGATCTACCTCTTAGCTTTTCCGCCGTGACGTACCACTGGATGTGTTTTCCGACATTACTTATTTCAACTTCTGGGCCCGTAACCTATTAGTTTAACTCTGACTCAAACTAGCAGAAAGTTGTTGATTGGAAATCACACAGATTGAATAAGAACTCTTAATGAAAAAGTATTTTATGACAAGTTATATAATCAACATGACATAATCATTTTTTGTTTTTTCTAAACATATACAGAGGGAGTTAGTACTTAAAGGATCATATAATTCAACAAAATCTCGTCCGCCATCTTGGAACCTCCATCTTGAATTTATGAATTTCGACAAAAAATTAATAATCTCCGACTTCGCAAATCCCCGCATACCAATTTTGAATCGAATAGGACCATAATCACAAAACTCGTCCTCCATCTTGAATTTATGAATTTTGATAAAAAATTCATAATTTCTGACCCCGAAAACCCCCACATACCAATTTTGAAACAAATCGGACCATTATTACAAATCTCGTCCGCCATCTTGGAGCCGCCATTTTGTTTTTTTCTCTAACAAAAATTCCATAATGCATTGTCACCGGAATTATGAGCACCTGTCAAATTTCAAATTAATCGGACGTCTAGAAGTCGGTCAAAATTCACTTGCGAGATTTGACTCAAACTAACAAATGAACTAACTAACTAAATAAAAGCTTGTAAAAACACAGGATTATATCTAAAAAAATATCAAAATTTTTTGTGATATTTTATAAACACTGTTTGATAAATAAAAATACTCCCTTTCTTTTTGCCAACTTGAAAAAATCTGAAAAATTATACAATAGAAACTCTAAGTTCGAGGGTTTTTATGGAAGATAATTGTTTCTAAACTTTTTAGCAACCCTGTATACCTACACCTTTCTTTTTTTATTTGTCAAAACCTTCAATCTGCAGGAGTACAATATGGAAGCTGAGCAGTTGGTCTCAAAATTACAATTAGACCCTGAAGAAGACAGTGAGATGGAGGTAGCTTTGAAATTAGCAATGGTAGACATGTATGTAAGGAGATTGCGGGAAAGAGCGAGAAGAAAGAGGATAGTTAGAGATTATCAATTGGTAGCCAAATTTTTTACCAATAGAAAGGAACATGGTCAAAAATCGCCTCATACAAAGGAACAAAGGTAAGTTCTATTATAACATTGATATGTTCGTTCATATCATAAATGATGAATTTTATAAATGGTTTTGAAAGAATCCAAGTCAGATATTTGATGAATCAGTCAACCAAAATTACATTATTGTCGAAGATATGATACTTCTACTGAAAAACGCACTCTATGCCCTTCTTGTTGAATCATCACTGATAATTTCACCCTCAGTTTACAATTCGGTTTCAACATTTTCCATCTATTACTTGCCAGGAAATGTGGTTAAGAAATTTGGATTTTTTCTTATTTCAATATATTTTCATCAGTTTCCGTATATCTAATTTTATATTTCTCCTTTTTTTTTCCAACTTCAATTGGCTTTGCCTATTTGAAACATTCTCAACAATAAATGAATTTTGATATTTTTTCAACAATCATATTTAAATATATAATATTTATTGAGAAAATTCAACTTTCCTGTGATATTATCAGTTATGGTGATTATTCAATAATATTGAGTGTAATATTATTTTATTATATACAATTAGTCATAGATCCCTGCTACAACAACCTCATGATTATGACAACTTGTATAAATTTGGAAAAAAAGGAAAAATTTGCATTACTGGCACTTTTCGATTACCGAAATAAAAATTAGTATTCTGATATTAAACTGCAATCCACGCAATCCAGAATTTGTTTTTAAGAAGCTCAATAAATTTCAGTAGTGAGAAATGTATTATGAAAAACAGTTCAATTGAGAAATCTGTTACATTTACCTTCGTTAAATACTTTCTAGGGATTTGAGGGAGAAAATGAGAGTATTCGCTCAGTTTCTTTCATCAGGAGAGCACGAAAGACTTATAGCGAGCGTAGAGAGAGAAAGAGAACTTCGTCACAGGCTCTCTGAACTTTTGAGATATAGAGGGCTCGGTTTGACTACTCAAGAAGAGATTATTCATTATGAACAGCATGCGGCTTATGAGCGCCAACAGCAGCTGAGGCAGAGTAAATCTGTAAGTATGTTTAAATAGTCCTGCTTCACTTTGTTATTTTTGTTTGTAGTAAAATAGTATTGTATTTCTTGGTTGCATTTGTTTTCGAATACTTTTTTCCAATTCCTTTTGGACTAGAAATCTTTTTGTAGTTTGTGGTGGTTGGTTAAAAATTATTGCATGTTAATTTCAATCATCCTGCATGTTGAATTGTTCAGTAATATCTTGAAAAAACCGTCTATTGGAGACATTTCAGTTTCCTTAATTTTTTTGTCAACTCTGAAGCATGATAAACAGCTTCTAAAATTGATCTATAATATGTCAGAAGAAATTAAAAGTTCCAAAATTTCAACCTACTTTTAGGTGAAAATTCAAAATGTTTACCAGAATGTCTCCACTGGTTGAAAAGGGAATCATTCTCAATTGAATATTGATAGAAAGATTTTTCTGTGAATTGAAAAATCCACGATTAAAATGAAGTTATTTTTTGTGAATGTCTAACAGAAAACAACTACTTCCCCGGCTAAAGCCAAAAGAAATGATTCTAACTTTTTCCATCTTTGCAAAGTGAGATTGCTTCTTGAAAATGTGTTTGCCATTTCTTCCGGTCTTCCTGATGATCGTGGAAGCGTGAAATAGATTTTCGTCGACAAAAATATATTGAAGTGAGATTGTGGTGATTACTCTCTTCTGTTAAACTTTTAAAAATGCGTCAATGTTACGAATGATTTCTGGTGAGTACTCTCTTTTGGAAAACATTCTTCTTTGCCTCATTCATCTTTATGAGTTCTTAATTAAGACTGGAATAAAAAATCAAATAACTATCTGAATGAAAATGCAAATTTTCAATTTCAGATTTTTTCTTTTGAGTTTGGCATTTTCAATATTAAGGTGATTACATTCAATTCAAAAATTTTTTTTTTCAACATGAATACCCCACAAGAGGTTATCTTGACGATAGAAGATAGTGACTAAGGTTTATCTTTCAGTCGCAGATGATTCCACATCTGATTTTATGAACATCCTGTTTATATTTTCAACAAATCAGTCTCCACTGGATTGAAAATGCTTTCTTCCAATTCTTCAATAAATACTAGCGCATCGTTAGTCTCGCATGCAAATCCCTTTGAGTTAAGAGATGAAAATCAACTAAAAATGGATCGCCAGGAGCCTTTGTCATGCGGTGCATGGTAGCCTTGTGAACCCCTTAAATATGACCAACTAGACTTTTTGTTGGCGCGACTTTCGCCCACCTCGCCATGTTATATGTACCTTAAGGTCATGCCATTGAACATACATACATACATACATACATATATATATATATATATATATATATATATATCCTCAGTGGTCCTGAGGAAAGTTCAGTTTTTGACTTCTGTCATTCAAACATATTATAGATATCTGACTGGTAGTGTAAGATTTGCTTCAAGACTTGTTTCAAATTCCAAATGTTCACTTTGTATTTTGAAGATTTCTTTGGAAATATCCAAACCGATTAGATTGTGGAAAATATTTTGTGTTTATTGAGTGAGCCACATTTAGATTCTGAATCGCTTTTGCACTTTCTAGATTTTCTTGGAATCTTTAAACATTCAAATTTACAAATATACAGGGTGTCCCTGGACTTCCTCTTTTCCTCTCGGGAATGTATAGATGAGGTCAAAATATCACCAGTACTTCATATAACTTTTGTTCCAAAAGCCTTCGTTACCAAGTTACGGGCCCTCAAAGTTACAAAATGAAAAATGTTTTTCTTTGATAACTTTCAAAGTGAATATTCAAAATCATCTAAATTTTGGTGATTGACTAAACAAATGAATTCCTTCGATGAGCTTTCATGCAGGAGTCAGTTGTTTTGCTACAAAGTCAGGAACGGACTACCCCCGATGGTCCACACCCCAAAACTTTGAAATGACTGGGATTTGTCAATATGTTTTAACAAAACAAGGTTACCTGGACAATTTCCTGAATAAAAGTACTCGTGTGGAAAATCGATCGGAGCAACGATTTTTGATAAAAATGCATTTTTGTTCGACGACATCCAACCTAGATGTCTACCATTATTCGAAAAGATTAATTTGTAATGAAAATAGAAATGATAGGTACAATGTTCATAACGAATTTTTATCATGCAAACACGTTTACCTTACAAAACTCATGATGTAAATAATCAATTGCAAGCCTAAAGAGCAAACAGAAATGCAAAATCCGCTACAAAAACTGCTCGATATGACCCCCGTCTCTCTCAATACATTTTTTTAGTCGGCGCAAACACCCTCTCTGCACTTGAAATAGCATGCCAGGGTCGTTTCGTATGGCTTCACAATGTAATGTAACATGGCATCTCTGGTGAGAATAGGTGTAGCGTAAAGGAGGCTCTTTAGATGCCCCCACAGAAAGAAATCCAATGGATTTAAATCCGGAGACTGCGGTGGCCATGAATATGGCCCACCTCTACTAATCCATCTATTGGAGAAAATCTGGTTCAGATGGTCCCGCACAATCAAACTAAAATGAGGAGGAACGCCATCATGCATAAACCACATATCTCTTTGGGTTTGCAATGGAAAATGTTCCAAAAGTCTATTCAAATCGTTCTGAATGAACTCCAAATAACGTTCTCCATTCAATCGGTCATGTAGAACGAATGGTCCTACAAGATGGTTTCCTATGATACCAGCCCAAACATTCACGTTGAATTTCCGTTGGTGTTTGGTTTGCAATATCCCATGGGGATTTTCTTCGGCCCATATGTGGAGATTATGAGAGTTGATTACTCCATCTCTACTGAAACCTGCTTCATCAGTGAATAAAACTCGAGTAATAAAAGTCATATCCTCTCTTTGCTTATCCAGGAACCAATTGGCATATTCCAGTCGTGCTGGAAAATCTTCAGGTGTCATGGCATGTTGTTCCCTAATTATTCTATGAATAGTGGACTTGGATGTATGGAACTGTTCTGATAGGTTTCTGATGCTCATTGAAGGATCATCAGCGACAGCTTCCAAAATATTTTCCTCCAATACAACGGTACGCACAGCCCTAGAAGCGCCCTCACCACCTCGTTTTGGCAAAACTGAACCTACAATAATATCGAATTAATTATCCATTAGACATACCTGTCTCCCTCAAGCTGCGATCGACACGCTGGAACGTTTCTCTTGCCGGTAACGTTCGATTGGGAAAATGCTCGGCATACAGACGACGGGCTTCTGCAGCATTACCAAATGCTCGTCCATAAAATTCATGCATATCTGCATATTCGTTGAATGTAAACTGTTCAGCCATATCAAAACACTTCAAACTGTCCTATTAGAATATTGACAATACAATGACAACGCACCACTCAACAAAACAAAATCGCATTCCAGTTGTCATTTTTTATCCACACTAATTTTATTTCTTTCTACAAGGTGTTTTTGTCAACATATGGGGAAGAAATGGAACATAAATTTATTCACCCGATATTTTTTACCTATTCATGTGCAGCCGTTTTTGTGATTTATTTATATTCGTTTGCTTTTTATTAATTATGTCTTTCGATGTGCGTTTTTTCAGCTAAATTTATCTTCGGGTTAAAGATTTTCTCCCATGAAATTATACTTAGCAGTGAAACTCCTCAACATTTAAGCTGTGAAAACGAATTTGCAACATCCAAATGTTGAATTTCATGAGATTCAGATAACACAATACAAAACGTGCTTATTCCACGCGTACATACAAAATATGGACTGAATTCGATATTTCATAGTGGAGTAGCTTGTTAGTTCAAAAACACCACGAATCTACATAACTTGATATTTCATTTGAAAAAATATCTACATTGTGAATGAAACTTTCAACTAGGTACTGTACTTTTTGTTAACGACTTTATTTTAGCATATTTTGTATTATCCCTTTTATAAATGTCGTTGAATTAACGTTAGCATTAGTATTTCTACTGTGAAAATTTTTCATTTCAAATAAGGGGTTGATGTCGTCGAGTAAAACTGCATTTTTATTAAGAATCGTTGCTCCGATCGATTTTCCACACGAGTACTTTTATTCAGGAAATTGTCCAGGTAACCTTGTTTTGTTAAAACATCTTGACAAATCCCATTCATTTCAAAGTTTTGGGGTGTGGACCATCGGGGGTAGTCCGTTCCTGACTTTGTAGCAAAACAACTGACTCCTGCATAAAAGCTCATCGAAGGAATTCATTTGTTTAGTCAATCACCAAAATTTAGATGATTTTGAATATTCACTTTGAAAGTTATCAAAGAAAAACATTTTTCATTTTGTAACTTTGAGGGCCCGTAACTTGGTAACAAAGGCTTTTAGGAACAAAAGTTATATGAAGTACTGGTGATATTTTGATCCCATCTATACATTCCCAAGAGGAAAAGAGGAAGTCCGGGGACACCCTGTATTTGTTATATACATATCTTGTTTGTCCATGATATTTTCTAATTGAGTATTGATTTTTATTTGTCCTAGATTGTTCGAGACTTGCTTGATGAAATAATTTTTCATATTTGATTAACTTTAAAATAATAAGACACCAATTCACTTCCAGTATGATTACTGCATGATGGTCTCGAAAAAATGAGAGTTCTAAGATCGATTTTAGGAAGAATTATTATCAATCAATTGAAAAAAAAAGTGTCAAGACTGTATATATTATTTTTTAATTTTCTGGTAATTGCAATATAAATATAGGTTTTCTCTCTATGAAGTTGTTTGACCATTCTTCTAATGTAAAATATTTTACACACTGTCTCACACATGCTTGTTTATTTATTATACACTTGCTTGCACTGAAGGATGAAGTTTGTGTTTCTATATGTGTGTGTTGTCATTCATTGTTCAATTGTTTATTTCATCAATTATCATTTATTTCATATATCATCATGGTTTGGTTTCGTGTGCAGGCTAGAGTTAACAGAAAAACTATCCTTAACAGAAACAGATTGTATCAGTTTGCATTTCACTTAGGGCAGCAGTGGCTATGCAATGCTGGAGTTTCCCCCCAAAAACGGGTGAGTACATATTTTTTGTTATATTATTTTTTCAAAGCATATTTGGGTGAACATTTTTTGTTTGACTTCAAAGAGCACTTCTGATATATATTAATTTTTATAATACATCATTCATCAAACTCTAAAAAATGAATATTGAATGCATGACATGACATGCACCCTGAAATTTCCGGTTTGAAGTTGATCGATAATCCGATATGGATTGACACCAGCGGTAGGACCAATTTAATTTCATTAGGTGTGCATGCGTGATTGTATTTCATGCATCACATTAACCCCCATCATCTTCGTCACTAACACGGAACTGAATATAAAGGTTTCAAACAAGGACTGGTAGCTCACTCGGTAGAGCGTTCGACTAGAAATCGAAAGGTCCCAGGTTCGATTCCTGGCCGATCCACATTTTTATTTTTCAGTTCTATTTCTCATTTTCTCGTCTGAATGCCACAAACATTTTCTACGATATTTAATTACAGACGCTATCCACCACCACTAATTCTCTTTAAAGCTATCAAGCAATTTATTCGTTATTATTAATAATCATTTACACATTTCATCTTGATAAAATCAAAACAAAACTTTTCGAGCGAAAGTATAAAAGTTGATGGAAGCCTAGAATAAAACCACACTCTAATTCAATGAAAATATCATTCCCTCCAAAAATAATTATAGTACGTTTTATACCATGGTAGAGTCTGGACAAAATGGGCATTCTTTTGTAATGAATGTCCACCTCCACGTGGTTATGTTTTTTTCAGACGATAATGTCAAACTTTTGTTAATAAAAATTGTTGGGATTGAAATCTGGAAGTTTACCTCTATTTCTTGAAAAAATGTATCAATATCTGAAAAACTGTTTTGTACGTCTGAAAGCATCACTCATCATTAATTCAGCAGCAAATATATTTGAATTAGTCTTAATTTGTAGACATAGCACTCAAAAATTCGAGGTGAGGTAGTGATTTTCTAGAAATTTATAAAATGCCCATTATCTCGAAAACAGTGAGATTTTTACTGAGGTGAAATTCTGATCAGTCATGACCTGGTCTATCACCAGTGCCAATATTGTACAAGGTTTTGTACATATATATATATATATTAATATTTTTTTTTTTCTCATAATTTCATTTGTTACTATTTTTCCTTTTTAGTATACTCATCATATATAGCATAATTGAAATCAATGTAAGCAATTTTATATTATACAGGTGGCCCATCGAAAACGTACTGCAAGGCATTACAGGGTGGGAAGAATGTTTCGCAAAATCAAAACACGCCAAGATTGTTTGTCAGGGAAACATTTTGACGCAAAAACATAGTGAAACCTTCAACCCCCTAACAAAATTTTTTTCAAATGGGAAAGGGAGTCAAGTGATACCTCATAAGAAGGGGCTTGTCATTCCCTATACAGTGCTGCTTGGTTTTTGAAAATCAATCCACTCTTTTAGAAAATATGGAGCGTTCAAACTCCAACAATAATGTGTGACGAAAAATGCAAAAAATTTTGTACATATATATATATATATATATATATATATATATATATATATATATATATATATATATATATATATATATATATATATATATATATATATATATATATATATATATATATATATATATATATATATATAATCTGTTTTTATTCCACTGATGAATATTTTGAGTGCCAATTTGTTTAATAGTAGATCAACTTACTATAATGTATTGTGTCTATATTTGTAATTTATGTATTGTGTACATTGTTTTTTGTTCAAACTGACGATTCCTATGTCATTGTGAAATGATCGGTCCAAGGAATAAATACTTATTATTATTCTTATGAAAACCCACAGATAAAAGCAAATGCATAAAAATAACATTTTTATAATGAGATATAACATATTAATATGTTTTGAATTACTTTTTGAAACTATAAATATTACTAGTTTTTCATAGTAACTGGTTTTTCATAGTTCAATACGTTATTCAATAGTAAACATACATTCAAAAGTAGTAAGAGTAAAAGTAAGTTTTTACAAATAAATGCACCTAGGTGAGTTAAACCTGTGTGTGTGCAATAATAGTAGTTGTTGAAGTCAACTGGCTCTTTAAAAAATAGACTATTGATTTTGATCGTAATCTTGTAAAAAAATTAGAACTCTTTGAAATTTATGAAAATGATCTCACTTGGCAGATTTGCAGTTTTCCCGCAAAACACTAACTAACAGTTGATGGTCCATCAAAAATAAAAATATTTCACTTTGAAATATTTATGATAAGTCCTTAATAAGCCAGAAAAAAGGGAACTACCTATTAAAACTTTGGTTACTGCTGGATTACCTCAAGTTGGATAACCTTCAACCTCATAGTGTCAATGTCAATATCCGGACTGTTCGGTGTTCTCGTATATTTCTCAATCCATATGAACGAGTTCGATTTTGGGTAAATTGAGAATATGCCGCTTTGTTTTTATGTTTTTGTCTCCCAAACACGAATCCTAAGTCAAACGGGGACCTCTCAAATACGACTAACGAATATCATTTTCACCGCTATCTTCAGGTTCTGAAAACTCTCTCTTCAACCCAAACACCATACATACCCGAAATCATGTGTTTATCACATGTAAAACTGTAGTTGTCCAATGTTTATTTCCATTTTCACAAAGAAAAAACATTGTCATTGTTAGCTTTATAGGTTCTTTCGATTACAAAAAAGTATAGTGCAGTGTAATACAACAAAGGTGAGAATATATCTGCTGTATTGTGTTGAAAAAGCGACAGACTCGTTTTTAAAAGAAAAAAGAGACAGACTCATTTTTAGTGTAGCTTAGTGTTACACAATTGCTACACTTTGCTGCAAACTGAAGAACTAATTTTTCTGATGATACCAGCGTTACCTTGGACATAGCTGTGTTTTCTTGACCAATATTGTGACGTAATTAAAATTGTCGTTACAACAAATACAACAAAGGTGAGAATATATCTGCTGTATTGTGTTGAAAAAGCGACAGAGTCGTTTTTAAAAGAAAAAAGAGACAGACTCATTTTTAGTGTAGCTTAGTGTTACACAATTGCTACACTTTGCTGCAAACTGAAGAACTAATTTTTTTATGATACCAGCGTTACCTTGGACATAGCTGTGTTTTCTTGACCAATATTGTGACATAATTAAAATTGTCGTTAATAATAATAAATAAAAATGAAAGTTTAAAATACACAATGGAACTGTTTGGTAGTAAAAACAAACTTCACCGAACTGACATTTTGACATGTATCAATATTTCAATAATTGTTATTTGTGTTTCGATTTTGATATTTTGTTTATAAATTAATTACTGTTTTTGAACATCATATTCAATTATAACTTCGAAATAATGTATTTTATTAATGATTTACAGCCTATTGATTTGTTTACAGTTCATAGGAGATGAAAACTCTGTGTTATTACAAATTATTTTTTGATACTTGGTATGTACACTGACTTCAACTACTAGTTCCTACTTTATCTACCAGTTTGTATATAACGAGGTTCGCTTTGTTTTCATCAGTGTAAAATTGACTAAGAAGTACAGTTTGAATACTTATCGCCAGTAGCCTTCATCAAATCAAAAAAAATTCATTTGATCAAGAATTCTTTTTGAATTTTTAACCAGTGTAACCAGTTAGTTAACACCCTGTATAGAGAAAATGCCCAAACAAAATTATATTTACTATATACCTGATGAATACGTTTTTCAAGAAAAATCCCTAGGAACAATTTGGTTATATGGCTCTGAATTGACATAATTGTTTTGTTTTTTTCATTAGAAAAAACGAAGGAGTCGACCTAAGTTTCACAGACGAAAGGTTCATGTGGCTTCTAAACGACGAATGCGACACCAACAGTTGCTTCTCCAGCAACAACTCGAACTCGGATAATCGCACTAGAACCTGTACCTTTGAAACATTTCCTATGGGAAATTTGTTGTCTGAAAATGAAATACAAGTAAGTCACATCAATTTCCTTTTTCCAAAAATGTATTTGAATGTGGGGTACTGAAACAATTGTTTTAGTAATATTATATAAATGAACTCTTATTTTTAATTTTAAACTAATGCAAGATTTCTGTCTTATCCTTATTTTAAAGATTAATGATAAACAATCAATACTGACTTACCATGTGTATATAATGGCACAAAAAAAGGCTGAGAACCATGCATGAGGCTACAGTATCCCCTATAAAAGTTTTATTCAATAGTTCCCAAGAAAATTACTGGCAAATTTTGATAAAATGGTCACTTGATACAAGATGGAACAGTATGAATACTCTTGATAGTTGATTGTGAATTTATTTTCATTGGTATTTGAGTTACAGTAATGAATAATTTTCAGGGTCCTGTAGCTCAAAAGAAAAAAAAATCTTTATAAGATCACTTATATATTCGCTTCTCTGTTTTTCTCAGAGAATTACAGAGAAAGTTGAAATTTGTTACAGTAATAAAGCTAACTGACCTGCATTTTTCCAATAGGACTAAAAAGAATCTGAAAATATTTGAGGGAAAAGTTTGTTGTCTGATTTTTCCTTTTAGTCAGTCATGTAAAATATCGTTCTGAAGGTCTAATAACAAGAATTTCAAAACTATATTTTAAGAATATTATTAGTTCCAAAAATATTTCAATATTGCTGAAAATGGAAAACTGGCATTGTTCTAGGTTTAATGATTGTTGAGAAATTAATATATTATTAAATAGCCTTCATTTCATCTAGTTATTTAAAAAAATCATATCATTGAGCACTCAATATTATCTGTACTTTATCCAGTATATCCAATATATAAATCCTAGTAGAAATTTATATATATATATATATATATATAATTTGCATGGATTTCTTTCCATCCTATTGATTTATTTGGATTATAGCTTTGGTAGAAAATGCTTTCCTTACTCATGAAATCATGGGGATCCTGTATCCAAAAATTTGAAGATGAGAGTTATGAGATTAATGTAAAAATCATCATTAGGGATCTATCATGTACAAAGTGAGATCAACGAGAGTGAGTCAGTGGAGATTGTATGATGACTATGATGATGATTAGGTTGGCCATTAAAAAGACCAGGGGACCAGGGAAAATTGACATGTTTGAATTATTATTCAATTAGATTAGGGGGATTTATGGGCACACCATATGAAGACATTTCATCATTTATAAGGCAACATCAATGCTTCCTAGTCTTCAAATATCAGTTAAAAGTTTAAATTTATCTACTTTGAAAAATCTTTACATCCCTCAGTGATAATCGTTTTTGTAAACAAATTTTTTGAAAAATACATGAAGGGTGGCATAAGAATGCAATTGAAATTTGTAAGCATATCGAAATTAAAGGAAGTTCATGAAACCAAATGTGCCCTAAACCCCTTTTTTCACTTTTTGATGATATAATGATTGTCTAGTACAAAGAAGGAAACAATACTATTTTTTGTAGTATCTTGAAAACAAGGTATATTACTAATTTGATTTATATTACTAATAGTGATTGATGCATGACAAACCTTATCGTGAGAGTGGGGTTGCAAACCAAATTCAAATTACTTGCAATACAATTTTTTTCCTTGAAGAATGGGTCTATACTATTTATGCAAAATTTAATTATGTTGAATCATCTTGTACAAAAATATAGCAACAGGGATTTCAACCATGATCCCAAGCCTGCTACAGAACTTCTATATTTTCATGCACTAATCAAAATAAATGTGTTTCAGCTTTGTACAAACTTAAACATTCAGCCCATACACTATAATACTCTGAAGGCCTTGATTATCCAGGTGAGCATACTTATAAATATACAATTTTGATCTCAAGCAGAAAAAATATGTTTATGGTCTCACCAGAAATCTAAGAAGGTCATAAATCAATATTAGCCGATGACCCTCATTATTACCTATTGTTCGAAATATAGATAAGCAATAAAAGTGTGTGTCCCTTGAAAGATTCCCAGGTCCGGATTAAAATATCTCATGAAATAGTTTGGCATTTTAATAATAGTGGGCTCTCCATTATTTTTGGCTTTTGTTGAGAGTTTTGTATTTAAATTTATTTGATATTAAAAAATCTCGTGAGGTTGATTTAGAACCCTTGGTAAGGATATGTTTAAATGTGTGTAAATAATAAAATTCACTTACCTGGCCACCAGACTTTCAGTACTAATGGCTATTAACGAGATTATAGCATAATGGTCTATTTAAGGTTACAAAATAAATTACCTACCAGATTTGGAAAACAAGACTGTTTTGAGAACTGACCGCTTCCAATTTCAGAAATAAAAGGGGAAAGTTAAACAACATTTAGTCATTACCTACCTAATATTCCGCTGTGTCTATTTGATTTTGTGTCGTGAAAATGGGCCCATGGGCTCATCCTGAAGCTAGTACTTCAACTGGTGGTCGAAGTACCACTAGTCGCACAAATATACACCCTCATGAGAAACAAATTATATTAAATGTTTATACTTCCCTTCTGAACGTGGAATGTCCAAGGATCAAGCTGTGCAAGAAAGTGCTTCTTTAACAAAAACACCGTATGTACAGTGTTTAAAATAGTAAGTAACCCTATTTTAAAAAGAAAGAAACTAAAAGACTCTGGCGGTTCAAGGAAACTAGATGGCTGTGATGTAGATATAATTCGAAGAACAATATATGCCTTGTATAAAGAGCAAATTGTGCCTACATTAGATATTTTAATGCAATGGCTTAAAAATAATGAAACTGGTATCCAGTGTTGCAAAGAGACTTTAGGAAGTCTCTTTTACAAAACGGATTTAAATTTAAAAAATTCACTAGTAGCAGAAAAATCTTAATGGAATCTGTGCGCCTTAAGAAATGGAGATTTGAATATTTATTGGCAATAAACGAATTTAGAGAATATAATAGAACATGTTGAAAAGGGAAACATTCTCAATTGAATATTGAAAAGAAAGATTTTTCTGTGAATTGAAAAATCCACGATAAAAATGAAGTTATTTTTTGTGAATGTCTAACAGAAAACAACTACTTCCCTGGCTAAAGCCACGCTGGACATTGAACTACATCTGATAGATATTCTAAAAGGACCCTAACTCAAAAAAAAAAATCTGAAATTGAAAAATTGCCATTTCATTTAGATAGTTATTTGATTTTCTAATCCAGTCCTAATTGAGAACTCATATAGATGAATGAGGCAGTAGTGTATTTGGATGAAACTTGGTTCGATACACACGATATTCCAAACAAAAGTTGGGTAGACTCATCTGACTTGTGCCAAACTAATGCTGCCGCCTGATAAAGGAAAACGCATTACGATAATTCACGCAGGAACCAAAATGGTTTTATACCAAATGCGTTGTCTTTATTGGCAAATAATATTAAGGACTCTATCATCATGGATAGATACCACAGTCAAAGACTAGATAAAGCACCATGTTCAAATGACACCAAAGCCACTATACAAGAATATATGTTAAATAATGATATGTACTATGAGGAAAAGTACACAAAAAAACAGTTACTAGAAGTTTTAACGCAGTTATTCGATAAAAGAAATATTTTTGTGATTCATTGGCTGAAAGCTTGGGACATACGGTGCTCAGACTTCCTCCTTATCACTGTATGTTCAACCCAATTGAACATATATGGCATCAGCTTAAGTCAGCAGTTCGAAGAAATAATACTTCTCCAACCTTAAGTTCAACTGTAGTAGCTCTTATTCAAACAGAAACTGCAAACATTCCTGATAGCAGCTGGGCCAAGTGTGTTTCTCATATTAAAAAGGTGGAAAAGTCATATGGATATAGAAAAATTCCTCAAAGAAAAGTTTATTATCAATTTGGATGGCTTACAGTGAAAGTGATCTTCGTGGAGTAATTTTGTCTATAAATACCTTTTATCGAGAAACCGAACTTTTTATAAAGTATAAAGTTTGACATTTTACATTAATTAGGTATATCATATTATTATATATATATATATATATATATATATATATATTATCATATATAATATATAAATAAACAATTCTCAATTATATTCAAGCAATTTTTTAATAATTATCTAAACCCAATATCATTATACCTACCTATAAAACAAAATTTAGAATCCACCGCCTGTTGATAAATCAGGTGGTTGGTGATTTAAGACCTTCTTAGATATCTGGTGCGTCTATACCACCTTGAAATGAGATATAAAAAAAATACTTTTGTAACCAATACCTGAATAGTATCAATTTGTTTGGATTACACTTTTAAAAATACACTTTTTCTTATTCATAACATAAAATGTTTGTAATATAAATTTTCCAGTCTAAAATTGTGTCTTTCAATTTTTTTCTAGGAAAACCTACTTGCACCAGGCAAACAACAGAGCTCTACCTCAGACACTGACACATCAGAAACCAACATCAAAGAAGCCATCACTCAATATTTGAGCTATAGTGGTTGGTTACCAGGAGTCTCAGTTGTTTGATGTTTATTTTTCTGTGTACTGTTACTTAGAATTGGTTACCATGGATGATCATAATTTTATATATATATATATATATATATATATAATTTGACAGCGTCACATTGTTTTCTCAATGAAACATTATATTTGATATTTTAATTTTTTTGTGCGAGAAATGAGGACAGGATTGATCAAATATTTTAAAATGAAAAGTTGTTTTTTGCTGAATTCATTTGAAATATTTTTTTGCCAAATCACCACTTGAATTTGCTAGAACTTCAGTTATAGATAATATCCTTCTCTATATTTTAGTCAATTTGAAGTGATTGAAGTTATTACAAAATGTGGATTCCAAATAAATTATTAAGAAGTAGGTACGTATGCCATTTGAAGTAAGATTTGATAGCAGTTTGATGAAAGTGTGGTTAAGCATAAATATTTCACATAAATTCAGCAAATGAAAAAAACCATTCCATACAAATTTTCAGTTTACAAGATATGGATTGATTGATCATTAAATTTGTTTTGTTAATTTGGGCTATTTGATAAATGGTATTTACAGGGGCGATTCTGTAAATACACAAATAAATTTTTCATATCCCCATTTCTCAGCGAATATCCATGATTTTCATATCATTAGTTATATAAATTATTTTTGGTGCTATTTTTGTGAAGTTGAATGAACGTTTTTTTTGCAGTGATTTGAATTCTTTCAAACAAAGTTGTTTTTCTAATGTCAGGCACTGCTGTCATCTTGTGATTTGATACCTCTGTATTATATTTGAATCATATATAGACTGTTGTATATAATTATTTAGGTTTAAGCACGAATAAAGAAGTTTTGGAAAATATTTTTTCATATGTTTATAATGAGTGTAATATGAGAAAAATATAGTACAAAAAAAGATTGGGGCGTATTCAACATTTATTAGGATTCTGGATATTCAGTGCTGCATAAGCATCATCCAAGATGCGTGTTTTCCAAATTTCATAATCCTCCTCATCAAGATCGTTCTTCTTGATAACTGCTTCATTTTCTAAAAAAAAAGACCAAAAACATGAAAAATACAATTAAATTTGAGCATTTTTTACCTATTTCAACTACTATTTCATCTGCAGTGGTTTTTATATCAGGCTTTTTAGTTCTCCTTGAAGGTCCAATACCAAAAGATGATGCAAATTTCTCAAATTCAAGTGAAAGTTCTTTCCACTGAGTAGGTTTGAGTCTACTGAATTCTAAAAACTGCTGTTTTGGAATTTTAAAATTTTTCAATCTAAAAAAACATGCATTGTTAAGAGTAAACTAAATTTTTTTATTCAACATTCATAAATATTAAACCCTAAGATATATATATATATATATATATATATATAAATAAAGAATAAGACATTAAAATGAAACATAATATTGATGAAAAAAAGAGAAAAATTAAAATATAAGAGATTCAGTTTTTTCTTTAAGAGTATTCGTGGAGTCTGAAAGGGCTATTTTCTTTTCAGCTCTTTTTAATAGTTTTTCAGGCTTCTTTTGAGTCTTCACTTCAGGTCAATGGGTTCTTCAAAAGCTCACAGAGTAGACAGTTAGTAGCTGAGGCTTCAAAGTAAATATCCAATTTGATAATCTTGAAATTGTACCTTCTGAATTTTTCATTGGTAATCAAAAATTAACTTGAAACTATGATTTTCAAAAAAGCAACATTCCTTTTAATTTCATTATCTTGAAAAATGAATGAGAAAAACCCAATCATTTTGCCATAATTTTGATAAAAGTTCGAAAGTACAATAAATATTCTCATAATAAATCATCACGCGACCAATAGCTATTTGCTATTTGAAAAATAGTTGTTTTGTTGGAAACATTGGGGAGTTCAATTTTATATGGCCATCATTTTTAAATTCAAAGTTACATCAAAGCCCCCTCTGTTAACTGTTAATGCCGTTTGTCAGCTGAAATGATGTAAGTTCGCTTTTCATGATCGTAGATTACACAATATGAAAGAAAATCATAGGATGTGCCTTCGCTTTGAGTGTCCCCTTGAATGAAATGAAACTTGTGAGATTTGGCCACGGATGCCTAAAGCACTATTTCAGTACTTTGTATATTTGCCATGCCAAATCTGCCATTGATTTTTGAAAAACAATGATGTTACAATCTAAATCTCTTTCGGATAATAACAAAATGTACATGTATTGGAATACCATCAATGTATTCAAAATATATATTGGTAAATCATGAAAAATTTGCGATCATATCAGTCATGGTTACCCAATATAATTGACATAAATACATTCAAAATGTTTATTCATGTAATACTTTCCATCTTCTGAGATTCAACTTTCAAAAATAACATTCAGCTCTCAAGAGTCAACATTTAATTTTTAAAATTCAACTTTTAGCATTCAACATTCAGTTTCCAATATTTAACTTTCAACTATCAACATTCTTTCGACTTTTAATATTTAACATAAAAATTTCACATTAACTTTCAATATTCAACTTTCATTATCCAATTCTTAAAATTCAACTTTCAATGTTAAATTTCAACTTTCCTAAAAAATTTTCCCAAATAAAAAAATACAGTATTCAACACAAACAGAAAAACTTTCAGTTAAATTATTTATCATCTACTCATGCAGTAGGTGTTCACTCCCAGAATATTGAAACTCTCCACCTAATTCTGACATATTCATCACATCATTATACTTCATGAGGTCATCTTGAATAACGTCAAAATTGTATATTAAGTGGCAGATGTTTCATCTGTGTTTGAGAATATCTTATATTTTTCGAAAAAAAACAGCAAATTATCATTACCCAATGAAATTATTGTTAACGAGGACAACTTTCTAGCATAGGTATTTTGAGCGCTGATCTATTGTTCCTATAATCATGATCTACTACAGATATGTTCAGTTTGAAGGCACTATCTCTGGGAAATTTTTTCTGAATTATCTCCAAGGTATCCAATATAAGGTTGAGAAGTAAATCTATTGTTTTTTAAAAATTATTAATAATCTGTGATGTTATTTGGCCATAGGCTAAATATTTGATATATTATTTTGAATTAATAATAATTTGTTGTTCTGTTTGTTTTTGTATAAGGAATGATTATTATTAGCATCATCTATGGTAATTTTATCAACACATTGTTGGACACAGACCAAATGGAAATGAGGTGCAGTGTGACACAGTATATTTTTTATAGTTCGAGAAAGCTTTGGGCTCTTTAATTTTTAGGGTTTATTTAGTAAAAATTAAAGAGTTGCTAGATTTTAGGGTGTAAAAACGGCCCTAACGTCCTGTCACATCATAACTAATAATTTATCTGCAATGTGCTATTTCAGACTGCTTCCTGTTCGTTTTCAGCTCCTTCCTGTTCATTTTCAACATAAAATTCCATCAATCTGTTCTGGATTCTCCTCGGATGTAGGAGATAATCCAACGTAATTGATTGGACTAGTACAGTTTGTAGGTAGAAAATCTGTAGTATCAGAAGAATGTCGTTCTTGATTTGGGTCAAAATTAGGTTTGAGCCATATTACATCATCATATAGTTTTCTAAGTTGATTAGGGTATGAAAATAAAATATACATCAATATTGTCAGTGCCTCATTAACATGTACAATGCTGTGAATTTATTTATGCTAAAATCACTAACACGCTAAACCAACACCTTCCTAAAATTGACACACAAAGTACCACTCAGTAATAATATAATGACGCTACAGCCGCCGCGAGGCCTAATTAATAAAAAAGTGGGGTGTTAGGGTGACAGACCAAAATAAAGGCTGTCTAAATATCTATTATATCACATTGCATCATAGGTAAAATAGGGTAGTAGGAACTGCTACGCCACATTTTCCTTCACAACCAATAAACATACAACAGAGACCTACACCCCAATCCCATTTTTTTTACAAATGCTCAAGTTATCAAACAGCCAACTGGGAATGTTTTAAACCCCAACCCAAACCTTCAATGAGTGTTTCAACATTATTTCTTTTCAAATTTCATAATGTATTCAAAGGCCTCATTGGCTTAGACAATCTCAAATTACTCTAAGCTAGTATACTTTTTGGGAAAAAGGCTACCTTATGACTCCATTCAAAAAATCAAACTATTATTCCACAAAATGAATAATGAATCAAATTTAGTAAGTCTCACACCCAGATTGGAGAAAGTGATAAATTATGACTTCCATTCCTGAGGGTGAAGTCATAATTCTAAATGTGTGATTTGGTGCCCTCTTGCTCATAAAGTAATAAGAAAAAATAAAATTAAAGCTAGGTATTTATGATATATAAAGTTCCTTCATAAGTGTTTAAAACCCCTCAAATTCTCCAATTTTTTTCATATTTTTTGGGTAGTTTGTTAAATTCATTCAAACATTCGGAAACAAGGAATTCATACAGTTTTGTGTTGTTCTTTCAATATAAATTCCATCTTTGGACCTTGTCCCATAGTTATGAACTTCATTATTCAGAACAATTGAAATACTGTGGTTGTGAACTGTTTGTGATAAATACCCTTGGTAGATAATATAATTTTCGCAACCGGCATCCACAGTGATATTTTAAAGATTTCTTGAACTGAGGTGAGTTGATTAAATTTCAGAATTACCACGGTTTTGTAATTTCTATCTGAAGCGAGATTTTATGTTTTGATTAAACAAATACATTGGGAGTATCACACAAAATGTTTGATGTAACAGGTGAGTCTGGTATTTAATGACAATATGTAATGTCTCTTAAAAAAAAAAATATAGTTTTTTGGTTATTTTTTTAATTACATATTTAGCATGATTATTCAGAGAAAGTGTACTATCTATAATGAAACAAACAAAAAATCACTTCACCAAACTGAGTTTAAAAAACCACATCATAATTTGCTATACAATAGCTTTTCAGGTGGAGATAATACTAACTCCCAGATGCCTCAAATTTTCTTTGGGTGCTGTTTTGTCCCAGGGCCCTATAGGCTGAACAATTCGAACAAAATTACTCTGCTATTGAAAAGAATTATTGGCCATTGTATGGGCTACAAAATATTTCAGGCTACCTGTACAGGGAAAATTTAATATCAATATCAAACGCATCATAAACCATTGCAATGAAAGATCCAATCAAAATGGATACGATAGAAAATCAAAATGGAAGAATATCAGTTTACTATTATTTACAAAAGGATAATTAAATAAAATGCAGATGCCTTATCAGATTAGAAAACATACAAAGGAAACCAGAACATTCTGGGAAGAATTGGATGATATACTGATGAGTAAGATTGCCAGCAGCCTATCTACCACTTTTTGTAAACAACTATATTTAATCCACCCCTGTCTCAATACTCCAGACTATTAACCTTCCACTGACATTTTAAATCCACAAACCAACCAATCTTTTTAAAACACATCGATGAAAATAAAAAAATTCATCGTGACAAAACACAAACAAATAAAGAAACTGTTCCCTAAAATACCCAATAAAATGAGCAAACTTATGATCATACCATCCGCCCAAATGCAGGCGAGAACCCAATCATTGATATTCTAATTGCAAATTACGACATCATGGTTGAGTGTGAAAAGATGGTTTCCAAGTTTGAAAAGATGTAATCAATTTGTTGAAGAATACCTCGGATATACCATCTCTTTTTTGAAGCTGGTTTATGTGAACCTTTTCAGTAATTTGCAAAGATTTTCGAAAATTTTTTCGGTAAAATAAAAATGTAATAAAAAACTTTCTGACTACCTAAACAAAAAATAACATCATCGAATTATTGAAGCGATGAAACCCTCCAAAGAGCTAAAGAAAAATATTGTTGTCCATATATGAAAATTTTATTCAAACCCAGTTCAAATGCAGATGAAAGGTACTTTTAAAAATTTTTCCTAAATACATTTTCACTTTCGAAAAATCCAAATGTCTTTAATCCAAGTTTTTCAAAATATGCCCAAGCATATCATATCGTTGAAGCAGACAATGAAGTTGCCAATAACTTTATTACATTAAATATCCGAACATCTCTTCCTACTTAGCATAAAAAAGGGTTCTTGAAAACCCTATCAAAATGATTCATGTTGTACCATATAATCATTAATACATTCTGCAACAGAATTGAAATACATAGACGAACACAAACACATTTCGGGAAATTACACGCACCACTGCACATGGCAGAATTACCACCTTGCACCGACAGACATATAAATTGATAAGTAGCACCTAAACTTGTCAACACCTGAAGGCGATTGCAGATACAAGCATTGAAACGCCGGAAAACCTTTCAAATCCATTAAGTTATGGAGCGCGGTAGTCAATAAAATGTCACCACGATTAGATTGTCATCAGGAAATTAGCTACATTTGAAAGAAACGTTTGATTGTTTTGGACATGTATTGTTGAATCTTGTTAATAAAAAAAAAAGTATATTCCCAATCACTTTTAAATTAGCACCATTTTGTTTCTAAGAAATCAGTTCAGAAAGTCGGACTTTATTGTGTTCCTGCTTTAAAGTCGAATAATCAGAGAACCAGACCATTTTTTACTGGGACAAACATCAAAAAAATGTAGTTTGCAGAATGAGTTAAATTAAAAGGGAAAATTTAAAAAAAATCAGGCAGTTTGAACAAATAAACTTACTGATATAAACCCCGGAAATATATAAAAAAAAAAGAAAAAATAGACAACAAACAATTTTAATCAGTGATTATAAAACTGGTTGAAGATAAACCCCCGGATCCATCATGTCCGGAGCTAGGACACTTACCCCCTTTTTTAAATCAGGATGGTGATAGACAGTGTGAAACAAGACTTGGTGATAAATATGTGTTTATAGTTGTCACCTGTACAACACCTGTTGGGTGATATTCCCGGCCAACAATTACCGGGACCCGAGACATTTCTTTTTTACGCCTAGGTTTATGACTATATAATTATTATACCATCCCCCGCATTTTTAAATAAAAAATTTTTTTCAATTTTAATTTTTTTTTAGTCGGTTTTCTATAAAATTTTTTTATTTTTTTTAAACATTATTTATTTTCTTTTTTGTTTTTTTATTAACGCGTGTTTTTATTTTTTTCAAACTATTATTATTATTAAATTTTTTTAACTTTATTCTTCAATATTGAAAAACGACCATAATCAAAAATCGGCCATTTTGGACCGCCATCGAACCTTAATTTTAAAAAAAATAATTAATCTCCCCCCAAAAAAAACCCCAAACCAATTTTAAAAACGACCTTCACAAAACTCCCGCCATTTTAAAGCCGCCATCTTAAATTTTTTAAATTTTTTTAAAAAGTCATAAATTGCTCTAAAACCCCACAACCAATTTTAATAGAATCAGACCATAACAAAAAACTCGCCACCTTTTGGGGCCCCCATCAATTTTTTTAAATTTTAAAAAGAAAAAAATTCCCCCCAAAACCCTCAGAAAAAATTTGAAGAAGGGGATTATAATCAAAAACTTGACCCCATATTACCCCATTTTTTTTTTTTCACAAAAATTTTTTAACGCATTGTCACCGGAATTATGTACACCCCCAAATTCAAATCATTCAGCGCGGAATGGGTAAAATCGCCCCCAAAGGGGTCGGTTACAAACATCGGATGCTAATATAAAGCGGAAAACAACTACGGGGAAATTTAAAATTAAAAGGGATAATACAAAACAATTAAATTTAAATAATATACCCCATTATAAACGAAAAATTAAAAAAAAAAAACAACCCAAAAAAACCCAATATTGGGGGTAACGAATTATATCGGTAATGCTTTTCAGTGAAAGCCCACTATCTTGAAATTGGGACAATGAAATAATGCTACCTCATGAAATAATTGGGGGGGATTTTTTGTGACATGGGGGTGTTCTCATACTTAAAATATCATTTCAATACCAAATTACAAAACTATTTTAAGAACTAATATTTATTCGAATAAAAAAAAGTACAATAATACAAAATGTTAATTGGGCACTTTATCATTCACCCAATGCGGGATATATAATATTTCTAGACCATTTGAAAATATAAAAGAATTTCCCAATAAAACTTAAAATTTATTCTGCGGAGATTTTTATTTAAATTTTTTAAAAAAAAAAAGGGTTTCCAACATGTCAAAAAAAAAATATTAAACATGTATGGAATAATTCAAATTAAGAATGCCCAAATTACTAATAATAGTGGAATTGATTATGTCAAAAGTAACTTTTAGTAAACGTAGTTCACCATGTGTCTAAGCTAACTGATCATTCTTTAGTCTCAGTAAATTTATTAAAAAATTAATTGAAAAAAAAAGCTATGTCTTTGGGAAAAGGGAAAAAATGAATAAAATCTGTATTGAATTAATTGATAATAATAATTTACTGTTTCATAGACATTGAAAGTTTTCATGATTTATTAGTAAACTGAAGAAAAAGACAAATTGCCCTGTTAAAACATACTATTTTCAAAAAACAGTCCCCTTGGTTTTTACAGTGATTTAAAAACCAACTAAACAAAGAGATGAAGCATATCAATCTTATAGACCCTTTTTTTAAAAAATTGGATTAGTTAAAAAAGACTTAAAAATGATGAGTTAGTTTATTAAAATAAAAAAAAAAAGAATACTATATAACAAAATTGATTTGAGTAAATAATCACAATTATGGGAAACCATAAAGTTTAAAAAATACAAAGACAAATAAAAAGGTATAAACAATTAGTTTGAAACTGAAGGTCAAAATAAGTTCAAGGTGACTGAAATAGCAGAAACTTTTTAAAAAATATTTTTGGGGGTTTGAAGATATGTTAACTCGATTAAACACTGAAGAATGGCAAGGGAAATCATTTGGGGGCTACAATTTTTTTTTTAAAAACGTTTAAAAAATTTTAGATCTCAAATTTATAGAAAAAACTGTAATATCAAATTTATAGAAAACATGTTTTGTTACACTTTATTGATATTTCATTTTAATATGGTCATTTCCGATCAACTAAAACTAGCTAATTACACCAATACCCAAATTTAAAAAAAACAAATAAATGGAATTCCATCCAATAAAAACCCCTTTTTGGAAAAAGGGGATTGAAAATTACTAGAGAGGGATGTGTATGATAAGCTTTTTTAATTAGGTTGAAAGCAATAATCTTCTATGACCAATCAATCAGGCTTTTAAACCAACTATAAATGGACCAATCTATTGACAAGGAGACTATATTGTTGCTGTTTTTTTTGGGCTTAAAAAGGGGGCCTTTTTAAACAACGATCGAATACTAGCAAAAAAAAAAAAAGGCCTTTGGGGAATTAAAGGTTTTAAATTAAAAAGGTTTAAGGACTATTTAAAAATGACCAAAACAAAAAAAAAAAGGGAAAACCCCAAAACCCATTGAAACAAAATTCGGTGTACCGGGGGAGTGTGTTGGGGTCTTAGGGAAATCAATAAAAAAAAAAATTTTAATTTTTTAAAGAGTTTAAGATCTGGGTTTTATGTTGACAACAGTTTTTTCTTTAAAAACACAAATATATAATAAAAAAAAAAGAAAAAAAACTATTTTTTTTTAAAAAATTTCCACTCCTTGTCAACTGCCCAAGATCACTATATATAAAAACAATTAAAAATTTTTTATTTTGTTTTTTTTGGGACACTGTTATATGGTTTTGATCAAAAAAAAAACAGTATTACAAAACACAAAATCGAGGCTTGAAAATTTTATTCTGAAGGCAATCGGATACCAGTATAGCATTCATGAAAGTTTTAATAAGTGGTTTTCATAAAGATAGGCTTTACAAAGCAGCAACATATTTGTTTTAAAAACCTTTTAACAATATGCACCATCATATTTTCAATTTTTTTATATTAAAAAAATACCCAAAATTTTTATGAGACAAGATAGATAATGATTTTCATCTGCCAAGATGCAGTTTTAACAATTTTAATAAAAATTTTATTTAAGAAAAAAAACAGAAAAAAAATCTATTTATATTTAAATAAAATTAATGATTATAAAAAAATTGAATAATATAATACAGAAAAATTTTTTCCCAAAAAATTTTTTTTTTTTTTCAAATGATGCATGTTAGCTTTTTTTTTTTTGTTATTGCCCGTATTTATGACTTTCAATGTTGGGGTTTCCCCCAGGCTGATAGACCTTTAATTTTGTTTAGTTTTTAGTTTTTTTTTTTCTTTTTTATATCATATTTAAATCTAATATGTATTGATGATTGTTTGATTTTAAATTTTTTCCCCATAAAAAAACTCATTCATTCATTCATTCATTTATTTTTCCCCAAAAAAATTTAAAAATCAATAAATTCTTATGATTTTAGACCAATCAAAAGGTTTTCCTCATTGAAAACATTCTTGAAATAAAGTCTATGAACAAATAAAAAAATTATTTATAGGTGCTTATGATCATTCTTGAAACATATTTCAATACACCATATCAACCCCCCTTAGCGTTAAAAAAGTATACTGTTATTTTTTAAAAGAGCTTTTAAACAAACCCGTTGAAACATCCTATTGAAAAAAAAATTAAAAATATTATGGCAATTTCGGAATGTGTTGAATTTTTGAAAGTTAACTAAGGTTAAATTTTTCCCAAAAGACCAAGATTAACAATATTCAATCTGACAAAATTGAAATGAAATGGGAGTTTCCCCAAAAAAACGTTTTTGGGGGCCCTTTTTTTTTTCTTAAATTTAAATTACATACATTACAAGAGACTCATATTCATTGAATCTCTTTTTCTGTTGACTTAGTGGTTGACTCTATGATAATCTTGGGAAAGAAATTACAAATATAAACAACGCTTTAATAATATCAAAAATTTAAAAGGAATAAAAAAAAACTTAATTCAACAAACAAAAACAATGATCATAAAGAATATAAGCGCATTTTGAGTTTTTTTAATGCTATCAATATCAATGGTGAAAAAAACAAATTTTTTTTTAAAAATTAACTAACCTTTGGGTTTTATTATGACAGTTTTTTTATTAAATAAACGCCGGGATTTTATTGAGAAAATATCAAAAGGGGTCTTTATCTTTTTTTGAGTTTCAAATTGTTTGAACTTTTTTTTTTTTTTGCTTCTTACCCTTTTTATCAACACTGTGGCTATGTTCTCAACAATAGGATCTTATATTTTGAAATCCATAACCTTTTGTTTCACTGGGAAATTTTTATCACCCCCCTTTTTTCTCAGTTTGTCCCGGGGGGGAAATTTTTGGGGATCCACATCAAAATAAATATTATTGAAACTAATCATGTTGCATTTTTATGAGTGAGAACCCCTTTGGGGGGGAAAACCATGAACTTCAACCCATGTGACACCCAACTCCCCCAAAATCAATGTTCCCTTCCCCAAAAATCAGCAAATAAACATCAAAAAATGATGTGACCCCAAAGGGCCCCCAAAAAAGAAGGGGAAAAAATAAATTAAGGGGGGATATCTCATTGAAATTCCAAACAACCCCCCCTCCAGTTTTTCCCCCTTTCCAATGAAGTTCATTCACCTGCTCAAAGTCACGACCTGTTTCCTGAATTAGACATACAGCTATTAAAAAAAAATAAAACTGAAAGTCAGTCTCTATCAGACCAAGTAGAACCCATAGTAAAACATTAGAACAGAAATAATCGGGAAAACCCAATTTTTAATGTCATACATCCCCCGTGGGATTTGGGCCATAATGATTCACGAAATTAGTAGTATTACTTTGGGATACACCATCAAAAAGGGGAAAACAATAAATCAGGTGGATCCAAAAAAACCCCAACAGCCTATAGAACACCAATCTGTTCAGAAAAATTTAAAATTGAATCTGTGAAGGAGGAATTTTTCATGCCCCACTAGAGAATTCAGGCAGACATTTTTTCCCCCAATTTTTCTTACTTTTAACTTTTTCTATAATAAATTTCAATAATTGTATCTGTGGTCAGAGTCCGTTAGTGCCCCCCAAACAAAATTAATGAACGCCACCAATAGAAACTACAGATTCAAAATTCCTTGATGTGGTCGAATGGGTAACATAGCAAAAATTTTTCCCCCGGGGCCAAAAAATTTGGGGTGATTTTCCATTTGCTTTTGGATTATTTTTTTCAAATATGTAATATAGAAAAAATAAAAAAAAAAAAAAAAAAACTTTTGGGAGATTTGACCTCTGTTATTCTTTTTTTTTATAAAAAATTTTTACTTTCAGATGGGTAGATAATTGAGAATAACTACCATCAAATTTTGTTCAATTAAATTTATAAATAACAAGATATTGGGGGTGGGGGTCATGGTATAATTTTTTTTTTTTTTTTTTTATTTATCTTTATCGGGGTGGGAAAAAATTATGAATTCGCAAATGAATTAAATTTCATAAAAAAAAAATTTAAAAAAGGGGGGGAAAAAAATTATTTTTCAAATTTTTTTTTCCCCCCGACAAAATTTTTTTTAAAAAAATGAAATGTTTCCCCCAGTCTATTGTGACCCCAAATTTTTTGAGTCACCCCACATGCTTTATTTTTTAAATTTGATAAAAAAAGCAAATTTTTCATTCCCGCAAAATGTCATTATCTTCTACTGTCATGGCCTGGTGATTTTAACATTATTTTAAACTTCAAAAAAATGGAATTTTATTTGGATAAGTATGGCAAGTTTAAACCCGAGCAAAAAAAGGGGTCAAGTAAAATAACTTTTTTGACTGGTTAATACTATTTTTTTGCATTTTGTAAAAATTTCTTTTTTTGATTTTATATTAAAAAAACTGTCAAAAAAATAGTTACTGAGAAAAACTAAAAAAAAAAAAATATCGCCCTTTTGGGGGCTTAGCAACAAACAGGATGTTTTTTTTAATTGACAATGGTTGAAGCATCCAAATAAACTCATCTTTTGGGGAAAAACAAATTTTAAAAAAACCGATGAAAACAATTTTTAAGATATTTAAATGCAGCCTGGGAAGTTTCTTCCAGTTTCTTTTCCCCCGCAACCCCCGGGGAAAAGGAAAAAGGGGTTTTTTTAAAATGTTTAAAGTTTAAAGGTTTCAAGACTTAATGCTGGCTTATTTTTATGAAAAGGAAGGCTATTTTATATAGTTGAAGTGTTGTACATAGGTTGTCAGTTCAGGTTAAAAAAAGAGATAATCATCCCCTTTTTTTTAAATACCTTTCCCCAACAATTTTAACCTTCTTTTTTCCCCCACCCCTTTAAATAATACTGAGTTTTATGCAGTAACAGTTGCTATGTTAATGGTTGCTATGCTGTAAAAAGGGAATGATCATTTGAGGTGTTAGTGCATTACTGTATAAAATGTGGGAAAAAAAATTTTTTTTTAGCTCTTATGTCACTTTCCGCCCTTATCTCAATTTTTTTGACCTATATAACAACGCACACTTTCCGAGGTAAAAAATCAAAAACAAAAAAATTTTTCAAATGCCAAACTTCTAAAGTGAAGAAAAAAGTCTTTTTACATAGGAAATTTTTTTTCCCCCTTTTTTTTTTAACTTCATCTGTGGGGGAAAAGATGCTTTTTTTTAACTTGTTAAAAGAATACCCCACTAATTTTTTTTAGTCTAGCTATAAAAATTATAAATTTTTTTTTACTTGGGTGTACACTGATGCTGCTACATATTGTGGGTGCTTTAAATCTTTTTTTTTTTTATTATTCATGTATTTATCCAAAAAATTTTTTTATGTTCTTTTGCAATGGTACAACTCAACTGAACACATAACCCCCAGATAAAGAATAGGGTCTATCCCGGTTTAGAAGTTTTCAATTTTTAAAAATTTGGGTTTTTGGTATAGATTTTTAAGTCCCCCTAACTTCATTGAAGTTTCCTGAAAAAAAATAGTACAATTTTTTATTAAATTGAATATGCAAAAAGTTCCCCCCTTTTTTAAAAAAATGCTTTTTTTTTGGGGGCAATGTCCAAACATATGACCGTTTTTGGGAAAAATCCGTAGATTTCAAAGAACCCTTTTGGGGGGAAAGTTGGGAAAAAAAATTTTTCTTTTCTTAAAAAATGTGTGGGGTATTTCAAATGATATATGTATAAAAAAGGGGTTTTTTCTTTAAGACTGGGCCATTTGGTATTCCCAGTCTATTAGCAGATTAACTAGAA